>JANEYF010002047.1:0-111597 GCA_029963845.1 Rhamnusium bicolor | reverse complement strand
TTTTTTTATTTAACTGCTTATTTACAATCTACTTACAATACTGAAGTAATAAGTAAATGTTATGATCATGAATGACAGGGGAAGAGAGATCGTCCAATGACCATTCTCTTGTAAGTACCACTTCCGGTTTATATTTGACAGGAGCTAATTAATCTCATTAAACGGCTGGTAGGTCTGTGGGCCATTGTCTTCTGAGCCTCCGTTACGTTTGGTGGGTTTTTTCATTTCTACAACCAGGTTATTTCTTGTTCTTTCTAAAGTTTTCTATATAGTGGGTTGTAAGTCTCTTGATCTCATCAGTGACAAATGGTATTTGCAGGTCATTATGTATGGTGTGGTTAGATACGTACCAGGTGCATTGATTATGGAGCGTAGAATTTTGGATTGTATTCTTTGTATAATTTTTGTATTGGATGGTTTTGTGCATCCCCACAGTTGAATGCCATACGTCCAAATGGGCTTTATTATGCATTTGTATAAGAGAATCTTGTTTTCTAGCGACAATTTGGATTTTTCGTCCCAATAACCATGACATTTGTCTAAATTTTAAGTTTAGTTGTTGGCGTTTCATTTTAATATGTTTTTTGCCAAGTGAGTTTTTGGTCTAAGTGTAGCCCTGGGTACTTCACTTCAGTTTGAACTGGAATTTGGGTATTGTTCAATAATACTGGTGGACATGTTATGCTTGTGGTAAATGTTACTTGTACAGATTTAGTTTCATTGATATTTATTTTCCATTTGCTAAACCAGGTTTGCAGGATATTTAGGTGGTGTTGTAGTTGCTGTGATGCCACTATTGGGTCGTTATTTATTGATAACACCGCTGTATCATCCGCGAATGTTGCGATGGTTGTGTCATTTGTAGTTGGTGCATCTGCGGTATAAATTAGGAACAATAGCGGAGCCAATACGCCCCCTGAGGTACTCCTGAGTTTACTTGATGGTAACTGGAGTATGCGGAGTTATACTTAATCTGGAAGTACCTCTAGACATGTATGATTTAAGTAGTAGGTAGTACGGGCTTGGAAAAATGCTTTTGATTTTATATAAGAGTCCGATGTGCCAGACTTTATCAAATGCCTGTGCAACGTCTAGAAATACTGATGTACATAACGTTTTTCTTCAAGGCTTTTATTAATTTGGTTGACTATTCTGTGTTTTGTTGTGTGGTTGAATGATGTTCACTAAACCAAACTGGTAGTCAGGAATTATGGTTGATAGTTCTAAGTCGATTTTAATTCTACCCATTAGCAGTTTTTCAAACATTTTTGATGGGGTAGGAAGTAGACTAATCGGGCGATGCGATGTAATTTCATTTACTGGTTTGCCTGGTTTGGGTACCATTATAATTTGCGCGAATTTCCATGTTACCGGGTAATAAGATAGCCTGAGTATGCTGTTGTACAGTGTTGTTAGGAGGACTATTGCTTTCCTTGGCAAATGTTTTAATATTTTGCCTGTTATAAGGTCATGTCCAGGTGCTTTGTGCGGATTTAGGATTTTAATTTCTTGCATTATTTCTCTTGGTGTGAATGCTCTGATTGGTAGTGACATTTGACATGGCTTATCCCGTGTCCTCAATCTGCCTGTCGTCGTGATTAATATTCGGCCCCAGTGGGGTAAAAACTTGAGCAAGATGTTCAGCGAAGGTGTTTGCCTTTTCTGGGTCACTTCTAGTTCAACTTCCGTCAGGTTTTCTAATAGGTGATATTGTAATTTGAGGTCGTTTGAACTTTTTTGTTGCCCTCCAGATCGTGTGGTCATCCTTAGCAAGTGTGGTGATATAATGTTCAAATGAAGCGATTCTGCTTCCGCTAGTGTGTTATGTAATTTTCGTTTTAACCTGTTATATATGAGTTTATCTTCATTGTTTCGGGACCTCTGCCATATTCTTCGAGCTCTACGTTTTTCGTTTACTAGTTCCCTTATATAAAGGGGAATATTATAGCACTTCTTTGCATTTTCTTGTGGTGTAGGAGTCGAGTGCCAAGCAGCCTTTTGTATTAGGGTCGTAAAATACTGGGTTGCTTGATCTAGTTCGTCAGCTTCCTTAATTCGTAAATTTGATTTATCTGATCTTCAATGTATCTTTGAAATTTGTCCCAGTTTGTTGCATTTGTGGTGAGTGTTGGTCTGGGTTCTTTATTGATGGTATACGTACTTATGGTTGCAATCAATGGAGTGTGATCCGATGATAATTCGTAATTCGATTCAATCTGAGGTGGTTTGTTGCTATCCTTTATGTAGAAAGAAGTCTAAAAGATCAGGTAACTTATTGAGATCGGACGGCCAATATGTTGGTTCACCAGTTGACAGGTAGCGACAGTTTAATACGTTTACTGCTTTTTAAAAGATTTCTACCTTTCGGTGTCACTAGTCTTGCTCCCAGACCGTGTTCTTAGCGTTCCAGTCTCCGCCTAGAAGAACTTGGATCCCAGAGTTTCTAGGAATTCTATATATTCCTCTACTGTTATAGCGTCTTGGGGGACAGTAAATTGCTGAAATTGTTAAGGGCCATGGGTTAGCGTCTACCTTAATATTAGCTGACTGAATTTTGTTCGTCTGATAGTGAATTAGTTCGTGATGTGATATTGAGTTTCGGATTATGACGGCTGCACCTCCATGAGCAGTGTCGTCTGGGTGGATTATGTGGTAAACTTTATAACAGGGTATTTTGAACATTGTTCTTGAAGTGAAATGTGTTTCGGATATTAGGGCAATGTCTATCTTGTGCAAGTGGAGAAAATTCTCAAGTTCAAGTTTATGGTTCAGAAGCCCATTGGCATTCCAAAGGACAATTCTTAGTGAATTCGCCATTAGGGGTTACTTTACTTATAACTGCACTCAACATGTTTAATATCATGCTGTTTTGATTAATTAGCTGGGTGAACATAGCTTTAAACTCGTTTAGGAAGATTGAGTTGATCTACTATGTTTGTTGAGTTCGATTTCCAGAGAGCACTTGTGCATGAATTCCTGAGGGATGAGGGTATGGTCTGGGTAGGTTATTGGTTAAGGTTTATCGCAGGGAATTGGTTATTGTCATTAATGTTTATGTTTGGATAAGTATTGTGGTTTGGTTTGTGTGTTGCTGGCTTGCTTCTTATTCGTTGGAGATTTTTTGTAAATGTCGCATCCCTTGTAGTTTGCAGGGTGGTTACCTTGGCATAGTGCACATTTGCTGGCGTATTTGTAGGTTTTTACACATTGTTGTGTTGTAGTCACCTCCACATCTTACACATGCATAGGGTTTGCACAATAGTTTTAGTGTGTCCATATAATTGACAGCGGGTGCACTGGACTATAGTGTTTTTCTTTCTTGGAGCTTCAACTGTTACTATGGTGTTACATATATTTTTGATATCATATATGTTTTTGTTGTTATCTTTAGGTTCTAAATCTACGAAGAATAGTGGGAGGGTTCTTTTGTTACGCGGTGCCTAATATTTATTGAGTTTCGAACTATGACTGTTCTTTCTGTTCTAATTCTTCTTTTATGTTATCTACTGGTATTGAGTAATGTAGATGTCGGATGACTACCCTATATGATCTTTCCTGTCTAATCTGGTACGTATGGTGTACTATTTTATCTTCTTTTAATTGCCTAATTAGTTTTCGGTATGAATCTGGCGTATGGACGTTGATTTTTATCGTATTGTTAGATTTGTTTTACATATGTATTGTTCTTGCTCGATAGTATCAGTTATGTATTCGACCATTTGTCTAAAATTTGTTACTCCGTAAATAAATATTGGTGGTGGTTTAATTTCTTTTGGTTGGGCTTTTCTAGCGTTGATTTTTGGGTTGTTAGTTTCATTTGTTGCCACGTCTTCATCAGGGAGGTTTGAAAGCTGTTCATACCTATTTTGAGTACCAATGGAGAACGGATCTGATTCAGCTCTTATCTCTGGTGATAACGTACAAAGTTTCCTTTTCTTGACCGTTTGCCACGTGTATTTGCCTGTTTCAGGTTCTTTTTCTTCTTCAGTGACTTTTTTCAGGTCTTTGTCTGATATGGCTTTGTTAGTTACTTTTCTGCTTTTAAACTGTTTGGTTTGTTGATAGTTCGACGAATGCGCCTCAGCGGGTGTTTGCTGCATTGTATTTGGTAGTTGATATGTGGGTTGATTCAGCATGTTAGAGTCTGGTCCGGGCCCGTTCCCGGTTGGGAACATTTTGTCATGAGACACAGATTATAAATTTGCTAGTATGTACAGTTGGGTCACACCCGAGGAATTTACTGATAAAAACGCGATAACGATTATAAATAGTGTATGTATACACTTTTGGATATGTTTCTAAGGGCTAATGCGGGATACCCCCCACAAAAAAGAAAAAAAAAAAAACAAAAAAAAAAAAAAAAAAAAAAAAAAAAAAACAAAAAAATTTTTTGAACAAAAAAAAAAAATATATAATGGTCTCAAATTTGTGGCTTTTTACCCAAATTCTAATTGGACAACTAATATGAGACACCAAAATAATAACATAATTCTCCTAATGTTTCGGAAAACGAATCTATTTCCTTATTAAAAGTTATTTATTTTTTTTTTTTTTTTTAGATAAATACCCATTTAAAATACTCGTGGTAGTATTCAACTGCTGCTATTGCATTATATCAATCGTTGATGTAATCAGTTCTTGTACAATTTCTGTATTCGCACTTTGTAATATTTTACAAGCAACTTTATCAGTTTATACGGCTGCGACGATTGACTTGCTGACTGCAAAAAAATATACCAATAAAAGTGCGAAAGGTGGAATGCGTTTTAATAGGATACCTTTCTCTTACAAAACTAAGCGGCTTACAAAATAAGACTGTTTAGATTAGAGAAGAGAAAGAGGCATATCACGTACAAACCTTCGGGGTGAAGTTAGGAAATTAGGCGTCTGGGAAATATTAAAAGTTTGTTTGTAGTTTTGTGAGCGTGCTAATATTTCGTACACCAAGCATCGCTGAAATTATACTCGAGGTCATAAAATAATTCAGTGAAATCTCTTAAATTATGAAAGGAAATATTACTTGTTGGGGAAACCAGTCAAATTGCAGAGTGATTTTTAAGAAATATTTAGAGTGGAATTAAAAATAATACCTATTAACTGAAAATTTTTTGTTAATTATTATTTACTAACTTTTACAAATCTTATCACAGATAAGTATAGCATATATATTTTTAAACAATTATTTTCCCGGCTATTTGCCAAAACGCTAAAACTTGGATTACAAAAAAGATAATATGCACATTCTGTTCAGTACAACTGACTCAATAATGTTATTTTTAATTTCAACTATTCTGTCTAGTAAAACTAAAAATAAATAAAACACAAGGTACTCACCAGTTGACACTCACTTTAAAAAAACTTTAAAATATCTACCGACGCGTGTTTCTGCTTACCATACCGTCATCAGGGTAGCCAGCACATTTAAAGAATCCAAAGTAAGGAAACTTGTAAACCTCAATGTAATAAACATTAATGGCTTCAGAGAACAGAATAATTGAAATTATATAGTGGAAATACCCCCTTAGGGTCAATGAAATAATTTAAAAACAAATTAAGTTCCTCTTCTTGATAAAAGTTAAAATATAGAGTGGAATGAAAAATAATATTAACTGAAAATTTTTTTGTTAATTTTTATTTACTAACTTTTACAAATCTTATCACAGATAAGTATAACATATATCTTTTTAAACAATTATTTTCCCGGCTATTTGCCAAAACGCTGAAACTTGGATTACAAAAAAAGATAATATGCACATTATGTTCAGTACAACTGACTCAATGTTATTTTTAATTTCAACTGTTCTGTCTAGAAATATTTTAAATAGTTGTTTTGTAGAATACAAAAAAAGTATAAATATGGAATTTGCTCCAAAAAATATAACTACAGAATACTTTTAATTCAAACTAAAAACCATATAGTTCAAATAGTTTTCTAGTATAATATTTAGGTAAAAAATATATCCCTGTTTCTCTAAAGGATTTGTGAGAGAGGCTTGCGGAAATCAAATCTCTACCAATATTGTCCCTAACGTATATAGAAAATCAAAATACACGAAGGATAGAAAAATTATCAAACGATTGCGTGAAAAGGATTGTTTATGCTTAAAAGCTGATAAGAGCAATAAGATTATTATTTTAGAATTAGACAACCTGATTAGTAATGATAAAAAACTTTTTAGAAATCCATTGCCAAAATGATTACTGAAGTAAGAAATTTACTTAAATCCTGCAACAACCTTATTATTCCAGCTTTAAATAGGAGATTACATGTATCTAACCCAAGTGTACCTAGATTGTACTGCTTGCCCAAGATACATACACCAGGAAAGTTGGTGTGTGCTATTGTTTCAGCAATTGGATCGCCATCTTACCAATTAACAAAATGGTTAACAGAGGAGTTGGAAAGTTTACCTATTACACCACCTAGTTTCTCTATGGTTAATTTCAACGATTCCATTAATAAGGTGAAAACTACCCAGTTTGCAAAAAGGTGAAATTTTGATCTCCTTTGATGGTTTTTAATGAACAAACATCAAAAAGGATCAAAATTTCACCTTCGTGCAACTGGATATTTTTGGTTTCTATGTGTTTCGATACCACAGACCCTGAACTACTTTAAGGATCTACTAGAATAAAACAATGTCAGTCAAGATGTAGTAAAAGAATATCCTCAACTTACTAAACTTTCCATAAAACAAAATCGCTTTCGGTTCAATGATAATTTCTTCGAACAACGTGAAGGAACAGCAAATTCACACATGAAATTGGAAACTCCGGACAACTACCATTATTAGATGTATTAATAATTAGAAATAGGAAAAATAAGTAGGAGTTTGACATACGAAAAGGTACCAGTACTCTAAGATATATTCACTATTTGTGCTCAACACAAAATGGTGAGTTTTAGTTTTCTAAGGCTTGACATCTGGATGTATTTGAAAATCACAAAGTGTAAAAATACTATGAATAGTGACAGAGGACCCATCTACGAACCGTGACAATAGATTAAGTATAAATGGGATACATTGTTAGCATAAAGTTAGTTTTAATAATCTCAAAAGGATGCTAACTTGGTTGGCGAAATGCGCGTCGAGTGCAGTATCATGTATCATATTTTGGTGTTTTGTGGGAAATGTAAAAAAAAATATATGTGACAATTAAAACAACATGCTGTGTTATATCAGACACGTTTTATGAAAAAGATAAAAATTATTTCAAGAAAATCTATATGAAGCGGGATCAAGTAGTAATCCGTAAATGCCAGAAATGGTTCTATAAAATGTGTGATTGGATGGTTTTTTCTCGGCTTATTTCTATATCTGTAAAACTATGAAGGACGTTTAAACATTTTCAGTACTTTCCAAGTCTGAGCTTTTCAGATTTTCTATGTGGCATTTGGCGTAAAAATTTAAGTGTATTATATTTAATGAAAACGTTTTCGAATTTGTGCACTTGTAGAGTTAATTCATAACATCATAAACCCTTCATAAGATATTGCATTATTAAAAAACAGTTATTTTTATTAGTTTTTGGCTTTCAGGATATTTTTACAGGATTTCACATTACTTCTCGCAAGATAAGTAATATGCGTAAAATATTAGTCAAATATGTGTGAGTTCAGGTCGGAATTAATACTAATTACAAAAATATAACAATTCGACTTGCAGTTAAGTGTTTCTCATAGTATCTTGTGAATTTAAAACATAAACATAAAAAAATAACAACTTGTGTGCTGATACTACTGGAAGATTCCCTGAAATATTTACTAGAATTTAACAACTCCAGAATATTTGCGTAAATCACCACAATATCTGACAATGTCAGGGAGAATAGTCTGCCTCTCCAGATATGCCATATTTCGTGTCCTCGCGAGATATGTGGTAGCTACAGATCCTAAAATATTGTAATATCTAAAAAATACTTCTAAAAAAATTTATGCTGTTATAAATCTAAAATGGTGTGAAGTGGAAACGAATTACCAAATAGAAACTCCACATTCTTATTCAGTTTGTTCTTATAATGTTTATGTTTACTACGTGAAATTAATGTAATTCGTCATATAGCAAAAACGCATTTAATTACTCTTGAAATATTTCTGTATTACCTCTGCAATATGCAAAATAGAAATCTTAATATTAGAGCGTAACAGTATAACATTTAGTACACCTCAGGGCCAATTATATTTGCTGTTTTCCAAATGATATATTTACTGCGAAAACTGGTTTAAAATTAAACAATTTAAATATGAAATGCAATTAACTATTTAATTATGTTAGGCGCATTTAATTTGGGAATTGTAAAATGTAGCAATAGCAAGCAATTAATAGTTAATTTTTAACTGAAATTAAACGTGGTAATAAAAACAATTATTGAAATTACTGTAAACTAATGAAATTATATCATAAAACAATAATAATAATTATAACACTTTTTTAATTAAATTTACCGTATAAAAACTGTGTAGAACAAGTCACAGAAGTTGTTGATTAAAAATACAGATTAATATGAAAGATACAACTATATACATAAATATTAATAAAAGTTAAAAACAAGAAGAAAATTAGTGTAGTATTGATGAAAAACATTTAACAATTAAACCAAAGCATTAATTTACACACAAGTCAAAATGAGTAAAATATTCACAAAAGTAGTTTACAGTTGACGTAGCACTCATATTTCACAACCTTTGGTATTATACGTGAGATTGGTTTCATATTTGCTAAATTCTTGGTAGTATTCTTTTACAAATGTTCTGTTTAAATAATTCACTGTCGTATTTTAAATGAAAGATACTTAAGCATGATTGTTGGAGCCTAAAGATTATGGATGCTTCATCAGAGTTTCCCCAGAAAATAATTCTATATTTGATTCTTAAGTTTACATAGGAAAAGTAAGCCACACGTGCTGCTGCCTCAGTAACAGATTTGGATATCACACGTAATGCATAAGTAAATAAACTTATTTTATTTGCCAGATAGTGTATGTACATGATCTTTCCAATTTAAGTATGCATCTATTACGATACCTAGAAATTTTGTATGTACGGTGATCGTAAGAATTTAGTTTTCGTAAGCTATTTGAACTGGATCTTTTTTTCCTCAGGTTAAATTTCATTAGGTGGCTTTTCTCTATATTGTTTCTCAGATTGTTCCATATGTACTACATTTCCACTAACTTGATTGTATTGACGGTTTCTATTTTAAGTTTTTTCCTTAGATATGGCTCTTTAGGGAATTGTTGTCTACAAAAAGAATCAATGTATGACTTAGAATATAGAGTAAGTCGTTTGCAGAAATAAGATTGGATACAGAATGGACCTCTGTGGTACACCCTCCTTAGGTATTTTCAAATTGGATACAATTTCCACTCCTTTACACCATTACATGCTGTTTTTCTATTTGTTAAAAAGATTTGAGGATATTATATATGTTCCCTTTGAAACCCATTATTTCTAATAATATAGTATGGTCAACACTGTCAATGGTTTTGCTGCATCTAAAATTTCACACATAGTTGTATATACCAGGTGTAACAGACACTTTTTGACACACAAGTAATTTTTTCACTTCCGGTTTCGCCGGAAGTAACACTAACTTTCGATTTTTTTAAATGGAACATTCTGTATATTATTGCATTTTTGAATTCTGCATAATTTTCTGAATCCAACGGTACCAAATAAGTGACATTTCAAACGTCAGCATTTTTTTATAATATAATTTTGCGTTTTCTATTTAAGTGTGCCATGACGATTCCGATTTATTCTAAATGACCCGTGTAATGCTAGAAAAATCGAAATCTCGTCAAAAACACGAAATTACGTAATTTATGAGTAAATAAAGTTCATTAAAATGGTTTTTGGGGAAAAACTCAATTTTATCAAATGGAACCATATTGGTACCGAGGTACCATTTATTAGTACTATTAATAAGGAATTTATTCAATTGTCGTATTAAAATGTGCGATAAATACAAACAAAATTACAGCTGAAAGAAAATAAGAAAATACAATTTTGTTCTAATTAAATGTTAAGAAGTAACTAAGGTGGCTTTGAAAACAATGAAATGTTTAGTTTGTCAAACATTTGTTAGTTTACCGGTGTTATTATTATGTCTTAGAAATTGTTTAAAATTCTTGTTAATTGTGTTCAAAATGCCGCAAATCTATACAAGATATGGAAAAGTGATAATTATTTATAGGGAATGCAAAAAAAATGCCGTTAATGTTTTGGTTCGAATAGAAGTTGATAAGACTGTTTCTTTAAGGTAAATTGGGTTTGAATTGGAAATCAGTTACCAAACAGCTAGCCGAATTTTGCACAAATAGCACTAGAAATCTTTTAAATACCAATTGCACCATCACTTGTACGAAAATGATTACGAACGTAAGATGGAATATTGCAATTGGATTTTGCAGAATAACGTGCAGCCTAACATGATTTTTTGAGACGAGTCTAAGTTTACAAATTTGGGATTATTTAACCGACAAAATACAAAATAATGGTAAAAAAAAGTGAAAATTTATTACGGGAGGGTAACTTTCAAGTGCGGTTCGGTTTCAATGTGAATAATCGGTATAGAATGATTGGTCCAATAATATTTGAGGTACCCCTGACTAGTGCCTAATACTTGGGATTTCTGCAAAATGAAATTGAAAACAGTTTAGCTGAATTACCTTTCCATTTACGACAGGAACTGTATTTCCAACAAGATGGCGCTCCTCCCATAATTCAAGGATAGTAATTGATTACCTTCAACGGAGATTCGGAGAAAACGTAATTTCGACGAATAGTGTTGTTAGGTGGCCTCCAACGTCACCTGATTTAACACCCCTTGATTTCTTTGTTTGGGGCCATTTAAAAAATATTATCTACCCAACCGCTGTTACAACCCGTAAAGACCTGGAGCTACGAGTAAGTCGCGCAATTAATAGCATAACGGCCCAGCAATTGGCGAACGTTCTTCGAGAAACAGCTATGTGAGTTCAGAATTCAGAAGTGCAATAATATGTAGGGTATTTCATTTAATAAACCATAATCCTGTTACACCCGGTATGTACAGACAACTCTTAACGTTGGTCATCCCTTAATGTAGCCACTCTGCATTCTTGTAATTATATTATATGCATCTGTAAAATGCAGTGTTCTGTTTAGTTAAGCTGTTTAAAGAATTTTGGCTATTATAGATATGAGAGCTATGGGTCTTAAGTTTGAAATTCATCTTTAGCACTCTTTAATTCATCAGGAAATATTCCTTTTTGAAAGCATATATTTAGTGTATGCGAAAGTAATTCTGAGAGCTTAGTTGTCGGTACTTCATCTGCCCCACAGCTGCTGAATCTTTTAGCACATGAATTATGTTAAAAATCTCAGTAGGAGTTGTGCCATGCAGGTACATGGTATTGTCATTTTTATATATACGATTAAAAGTTTTTAGGCATTCACACATATTTTATGAAGTAGTTGTTTACTTCACTCAAATTCTCTTTTTTTAGTTTTGTTCTTGTCGTTTTCTAAGTTTTCAATTTAAAATTTTGTTTCGTTTTCCTTCCCAGTAATTTGTTTTACCAAATCCCAAATAGTTTTGAATTTTGAATTTATTATGAATCTGAGTGTCATTTTTCTTAGCTTCATTTATCCAAACTTTCTCTACCTGTATATTAGAGATACATTTTTATAACATTAAATACATTTTATAGTATTTTGCTATTTATAAATAAATCTGTTTCATTATCTATATCAATCATGATATATACTACCGGTAACCCAATATTATCATTAAGAATATCAGTTGAACCATAAGATACTTATAGTCAGTACATTTTTTATAATGCGTAGAAACTTGGTTAGAATAGCTATTTACGCCAATAAGTGCAAAAAAATCGTATTTCTCGTAGTAGGCGTGAATATTGTCCACCACTTTGGCCTAAGCCTATGTGGATAAGTAACTAAACGGTCGAGAGCAAGAAACACTTTTGCTCGAGTTGCACACAAAATTTGTTCAACTGTTGTTGCAAAATTTTGATTCTAATATCAGGGTCAAAACAAGTCAAACAATGAGGACCTGTTTTCATATTTTGTGCTTTCAATTAAGACCAACCTTATGCTAACAAAGTATCGTAATTGTTACGGTTTGGTGAACCATGATTAACTTATCGATAGAGCGGACTATATGTCTCTGTCACTATTCATACTATTTTTTTCACTTTGTAACTTCCTATCTAGAATTTGTTACATTCCTAATTAATTTTAAATTGCTACTCTATATTTTATGATTGTTCTCAAATACATGTTGAGTAACACTAGACTTATCTGATATATGAGCCATATGCTCCTTGAATCTAGTTTGAATTGATCGTCTAGTTTTTCCAATTTACTTTTGATTAGAGTCCAAACAACTAATTTGGTAAATCTCCAACTTTTCGTTTGTTGCAATTGTGTTTTTTGGATTGTCTAAGAGTTGTTGTTTATTTCCTAATGAGTGAACTACTGTCATATCTCTATTTTTAAAGATTTTATCAGTATTACAAGTGAATTGATGATTGTATGTAATTGATATAAATTTCGGATTTCCTTTTTTTTTATTGTCAATAATGTAAAATTACCGATTAGAGGTATAATGAAATGATACTAACTTAAAATTTAATGCATGTTGCATATATCTATACATAATAACAAATTTATTTATTAATCTTTTTGTTCCTTTTTATGTTCACCTTTACCATGACGTCTCAGTTCTATATTTCTGTTTATATCTTTATCAGATAAAATCGAAAAATAAATAAACTTTTAGAGGGAAACTTAATAATTTCCTTTCTTATTGACCAAGCCACATATTTTCGTTTCCTGTATCCTTGCAATTGTTTAAGAAACTGATTGTATTGATTGATATACTAAGTGAAGTGACAACAAAGCAGCTATAGAATTTCTTGGGCGACTGATTTCTTTTAGAAATTCAGTAAATTGCTTCCGAATCCAATATTGTTGTTGACATATGGTTGATCTTAGACCATTACGTTCTGGGAATCTTTAATCATTCATCTAATATATTAGAGAAATAAATATTTAGGGAATTAGGATTTTATTGGTAGGAATTTACTATTTGCAGATATAATTTTCTGACATTTAGATTCTTTACTATACGTTTTATTTTGATGATGGTATTTAATTTATAAAGATTAAAACTAACTAGAGACGTATATATAATTTCTACAAGTAATAATTGAAAAATATGATACTCCGTCATTTGATCAGTATCTCCATTACTGTTGCTATTGTTAATAGTCTATCAACAATTAATATGAATTACCGGGGGGTTTTCATTATTAAATATTATTTTATATTTTGACACAATACAAAATTTTCTAGAGTTAACATGCTTTTATGTTATATATTGTCACAAGCATTTTATAATGTAATATTGTTTAATACTTAAAAATAACTGTTTCTTGTATTTCTCGTTTTCAATAATCTCTTAAAATTAGTTAGTCAGAAGTTGCAATTAAAGCTTTGGCCTTAGAGAAATCCACTGCAAAATTTGATTTGACATTAACACCAAAAGTTTGTAAATCCACCATCACCACAAGATTAAAACTTCTAACATGAATTACAGCATATATTGTGTCGTACAATATATTCTAGTTCTGTAAAATTAAATTATACTGTGCCCTTTTTTAATGATTATTTAATGATAAATTACAGTCGGTGTTTTGCTCCAACTAAAATTAAATTAGACATCACATTGTTCTATCCCTACTTTTTGTTCAACACCTTAAGATTGTTAGATAAAGACTAGGTATAATATAAAATCGTAAACTGTCTAAAATATTTATAAATATAATAAAATTTAAATTTGTTGTTGTGTATTGGTCGTATCCCACCAGCCCTAATAAAGTCACCTACTAACCACTAAAGAATACGATGATATCTGCCAGCGCATCTGTTGGCCCGTCCATGTATCCATGATAATTCAAAAATGGATAAATAAAAATCAGCCAAATTAATATTTTATTTATATACAGTTTGCCATTCTCACAAATTAAAAATTCCCGTTGACATATCATAATCTGCAAATAAAAACAAATTATACTGATATTGAAGTATACATTTTGATTTTCAAAACATCTGCATTCCTATCAACACCTTCCTAGTCAAAATGATCGTCAAAACCGAGTCCGTGAAAATCGAGATAAATCCTGTTGTGACGTCACTCCACGCTACAACGACAAGGTGCTCGCAACTGTTTTGTATCACGGATATTTCTACGTTAAAATTAGATAAAAAATAAATATAGTTTAAAAAAACTAAAAAAACACGCTTTTAAAGCACATCAAACTAAAAAGTGAAAAATAATTATTAATATAAACTAAAAACAATAATGAACGAAAAATACTAGTATTATTGTGAAAAAAGCGTGGGTTGCTCGATATACGAAAAATATGGCACAAAGCGCCATATTATGGGATTTGAACCCACGCCCGAGGAGTCCGTCGTTTCGCGTCGACTAAGACTTGCCCGCTCGGCCAACGACCGAACTGAGAATCACGGAATATACTTACAACCTTTTGCTCTCACGCAGAGGATACGTGAGGAAAGGACTGGCGATCCTCATCAGGATAATGATATAAACTTATCAAATTATTGTATTATTACCGGTTCTTCGTAAGTGTACAAAGTTTCAATTAAATCTGTCCGTTTAAAGTGGGTCAAAATCGAGTCCAAAGAGTCGGTTACAAACAAACAAACAAACAAACATACAAGTGAAGCTAATAAAAGCGTGTTAAAAAAGGACTCTACAAGGTTCGAATTGTAATAGCACTTCAATCCCAACTCCTAATAAGATATTTATTTAACTTCCAACTAACGAAAATATTAAAAAGTTATGACAGTGCGCTATGCGTAGGCGGAAATTTATTACTGATATAGGGGAGAACACATTTTCAACATAAGTTTAACAGAAACCTGTAGTAATTCGACACATATTTGATAGCCACATCTCATTGGTCTAAATCTTAATCATTATTTTTTAATAGACAATAAACAACTACTAGATTCGGTTTGTGTAGATGAGAAAGAAAAAACATTGTGACGTACGCAACAACAATTCGCCATTTTGACACCACTACAGCAGCGGTACTTTAAACTTTTTATTACGGTATGATCTCGAGCGCCAGTTAATGTTTTAAAGTGTAAGAACACCACTTCATATTATCAGCGGTATGATAGAACATAGGAAAACTCAGTGAAGAAACGGTATGTGTACATGATTGTCGGTTGTGTAGCAATGGACAACTTCACTTTTATTTCCCGAAAAATGTGATTCTCGATGTAAAAACAGATTTATTACTTATACCTTTGTTTTAAATAAAAGGCAGAACTTCAGCTTTACTTATTCTAATTTATTTAAGACTGCTTCACAGAAGAAAAAAACAATATAAATAATTACAACAGTTGTTTCAATGCAAGGTAGATACTAAGCAATATTACAAGTAAGCAACCAATGAACCAAGAAAGACGTTATGATAATGAAAAAGCGCTGATCATTTATATCAAGCACAACTAAATTACGGAAACTACTACTACGGTATTACTATCAGCAGGCAATATTTAAATGTTTACTACAAACATCTACAAAAGCAAGCAAGCGGTGATTCAAAACAAAGAACAGTTACGGCAGCTACTACTATTGGTATTTAAAGCAAGCGGTTAATCACTAATGCGGTATTACGGCAGGAGGTATATTCAGTGGTCAACGATTACGGAGTACAAGCAAGACACAAGTGCAGAAGGTCACCACCACTCTATCGTTTCTTATAGCATAGTAAACATTAAACTGCCAACTTTCTTGAAAATTCGCTCCCTGAATACATGGGGATCCGAGTCACTCCAATAATGTGAATTGTGTCGGTTAAAAAGTCCATTTTTGGTAAATTTAGCTTCATCTGACCATATAGTATTTCCCAAATAAGAATCGTCGCCTAGAGACCTTATTAGAATAAATTCACAAAAATTTTCTCTTCGTAGGAAATTTTTTTTCTATTAATCGTTGAACCATTTGGAACCAAAACGGGTGAAATTTATATTAAATTAAGATTCTGTGAACTGAATCCTTGCATAGTCCCGATTCCGGAGCAGCTTGTCTTAATGACATTATTGGAAATGCATGAAAATATCCCAGAATTGCTATTTCTATATTTCCGCTTTTGAATTCTTGCCTTGACAGAGCCATATTTTTAAAAATTATCCATTATGCGTTTTACAGTGCTTGGTGACGGTTTCCGTTTCTGTGGATATCGAGTAGCAAATGTACTACAAGTTATTGATATTACTTTATCACATTTTCCATAAATAATAAACAAATTCAAAAAGTCTTCGTGGGTGTAATTTAAAGGCGGTGACATTTTTTGTCATAAGAGAATGACTGACATTACTGATTGTTTCTAATCATGGCTAATTTGATAAAATTTTTACTAAATTATCTTGAATTTCTAAGAAAATCGCAAATATTTCAAAAAGTTGTAACCTAAACCTCCACAATGCTTATATCAGAAAAAAAATAAATTTAATTATACATAACTCGATGCAAAAAAAATATAGGGTGTTCTATTTGACTTAAGCAAGTTTTCGCGGTTTGAAGTTTACAAAATGTAACGTCAAAAATGGAACACTTGCTATACCATTATTGAATTTCTTTAAACTGTAGAGCATAGCTAATCTTATGGTCTCTCTGCGTGCCAAAAATCAAATGAGTATCTTTTACACGAAGAAAGTTATAAAGGTTATTGTAAATCATTGCACCTGTCAAAATTTTTTTAAAATGTCAAATATATCTGAAAAGGCTGGGTTTAGGCATAGCCTATCCTCCATATTTTTGCCTCAGAATTTTATGTACTTTTCAAAAACTCTAAAATATATAGGGTATTCCATTTAAAATAAGCAAGTTAGTATCTACTTCCGGCATAGCCGGAAGTACTAGATACTTGTAATTATTTTAGTTAGAATGACCACACTGCCATTAGTAATTCCCAAAATTTTCAAAATTTTCTGGTGCGTACTTTTCCCTATATCGATCGATGCATTTCCTGGTGAGACACCCTGTATAAGCCCATTGTTACAATCCAAAGAAGATTAGCTAAATTTGAAAACAGCTACAAATTCCAGTAAGGATTTCAGCATTAGTGTTTTATTTTTGATGATAACTGGACTGAAACTGAAATTTGTTTTCTGAAACTAAATTCTAAATAATAGTCTATTTCAGACCAGAATTTGCATCGATAAAGTTGTAAATTTAGTCCATCGATATAGAAAGACAAGCACATTGGGGTGGATCTGTCCTAATTTACATGGTAGTTTACTGAAATCTACACCCTTATGTATGCCTGAATTCAGTTTCAGAAAGGGTCCATAAACTTATTGCTGATAGTCGCGGATTTTACCACAAACTGGATATAAATTTTCTCACAGTTTTATTCCCTGTACACAGAGTTTCAAAGCAAACTCAATTTACTATAAGAGCACACAATTTTAGGAAGAATAATTGACTAATTTGCACTGAATTTCCTAATAAGCCTGTTTATATTAAAATGGAAGTTTGGATTAAAGACAACACTTCGTTAATATTAATTAAGGAGCTGTGTGTTGTGAATTATTTTCTTTCGACAAGCACCACATTTACACTTAAATTTTAAAGAGTATTTCAGCAGATTATCTCTGATTTTGCATGAGACATTTTAATTGGTTGTAAGCTGGAAATAGATTCTATAAATAACTAATAAGCTTGTGTTGGTAATTGTTTAGAAATATTATTGTTATGAAGAATCTTGTTGCATATGTTTCAATTAACTTTCGTTCTAAATTTTTCTTTCTTTACTACTGTTTACGTTTAGTCCTACTACAACTAAATCATTCATCGTGCAGATTTTCTGGAACAAACGCAGTGTTTGGAATATTAAGCGAAATTCCTGATATATGTGTGATATGACTGAGATACACAGAGCCCGGTCCCTTCATCAAACCTCATGGCTTTGGTAACAATCACTGGATGAAAGAAACTGTTCACATTTTATCCCAGTATTCCTGTTTCTGTATTTTTCGCTTTCAAAATATATTACCCGCATAGTTTGCTTATTAATGGTTTGAATTGTTTACACTATTTAAATTTTTGTCCTCGAAGTTTTCTGCAGTCTATAGTTATGTAAAAAACGGTTATATTCACTTACTTTACCCAAGTCTAGAAAATAACATTGATATGATGGCTGCAATACCATGATCTAATAGTTCTCATCTATCACAATTACATATTAATGTTGAAAACAGCTTGCATTTGGATAGAGGTGTTTCAACACCTTATGAGCTTCGACCTTCATATACACAGAGACATAAATAGGGCCGTTGGCTAAATTACATCAGTTCCTATTCCGTGGAATAAGCTTCGCCTTTTACTCACTTCACAGCTCATAGGTTTTGAATCACCTCTACTGAGGAAAGAGATTTTTAGATAACAGATTTTTTAACATTGCTTCTGGATCAACATGAACTTCCGAATAATCTTTAATTTCTGAAAAGGAGATTCCGAAACCTATGTCTCCAGGGATTATTATTCCTACTTGTCAGAAGCTGCTTTACACTCCATAGATACATATCTAGATGCATCATATTTCTGTTTAACAGACTTTTCTATTTAAAACGTAATATTCTTGATTACCCACAAGAATATTTCTGAGAATCTTGCAAGCCGATAAATCAAGTAACTAGGTTGCAGTTTTTTTAACACTGTAACCTGGTTAACTTGATCGTGTATATTGCTAATTTTTCAAATATGTTGTTGTGAGAACTCAAGGTAATTTTCGAATTGTCTGTCCTAACATTAGTATCATTTTTAATCTAAAATGATCTGATTTAGTTACAGTTTTCTTGGAAAAAATTTCTATGTGATTATGGCATCTAGATAACAAATTCAACTTCAGCAGTTCGGGTTTGATTCCTGCACATGGCTATAATATTTTTCATTAAAAAATATCAGAAAGAAACAGTTTGAATATTAGAACCCATTCGTACTTATCTACCCAAATGTTTTCTAGGTCTTCCAGATATCAAAGTTACTCAATCGCTTGGGAGGCATTAAAAATGGTATTATTAAATAAATTCCTTAATGGAGTGTCTATCATGCGATATCTTAGTTATATATCCATATTTTACCTTTATAATATACCACATTGCTCTAAATAGTTCGTTTTTATTTATATTGTATATTTATACAATTTGTTTGTGTTGTGCGTGTTATGCATTATTTAAACAAATTATCGATATGAAAATTAAGAACTTATACGGAAAAAGAAAGTATAGGGAACGACGAAAGGAGATAAAAACAGTTTAAAAATATATGGCGCCCACGAGAAATCTATATGTAGTCATTGCTTCTCTTATAGATAAGAGTTGCCTTGTTTGGATCTAGTCGGCGAGTTCGGAAATTGATAAAACTTGATTTATTTATGCACATGCGGCAATTTTGCGGTAAAATTGCCGCCTGCGGCCGAGTCTACGAATCCAATAAATAAGTGATGTGTTTACAAGACAGGTGTATTTTATTTTACGTAATAGGATACTTTGCACAATATGGCACATTACTCTTTTTTATTAGTCCTCGATATTTCCCGCAAATAATTCAGAACCAATTATATTTTCCCTCTATCCCAAAATTAAGTGAAAATATTTATTTAGAAACTGAATTAGACAACTGAATTATATTTGTTTATTATACAGGGTGAACAAGTTGGTACAGTTGTTGTAATGTTTATTAGAGCTTGTACCGGTTGGTATATATGTATATCCGGCGAGTACACAAGCATTGTGACTCCCATACTAGGGCCTCCCTACGGCCCCCCATACTAGAGGTCCTGGCCCTAGCATGGGGACCCTAGTATTAGCAAAGCATTCATAAATTTAAGGCTGTGTTAGTAATGGACCGCCATAATGCACAATTATGGGAAAACATGCGGGCAGTAATTCATGTGCAAATAAATATAGTTAAAAAAAACTAAAAAACACGCTTTTAAAGCACATCAAATAAAAAGTGAAAAATAATTATTAATATAAACTGAAAACAATAATGAACGAAAAATACTAGTATTATTGTGAAAAAAGCGTGGGGCGCTTTGTGCCAAATTTTTCGTATATCGAGCAACCCACGCTTTTTTCACAATAATACTAGTATTTTTCGTTCATTATTGTTTTCAGTTTATATTAATAATTATTTTTCACTTTTTAGTTTGATGTACTTTAAAAGCGTGTTTTTTAGTTTTTTTAAACTATATTTATTTTTCACTTTTTGTTTGATGTGCTATGAAAGCGTGTTTTGTAGTTTTTTTAAACTATATTTATATTGCTTATTGATGCTAATATTATAACATATTACGATCCAACAGATACTTCTTTTCAGCCATGGGATTTGAACTCACGCCCAATTCAATTCAATTCAATTCAAAACAATTTTATTAATAGTTAAAGAAAAGAATGTATTTGGTCCTCGCTCGACACCCGATCCATTACCAACCTAGCATCCCCGCGTAAGGTGGCGACGGGGCAATTGTTAGGTCGGACGGAGCGGGGCCAGTCCGGACTTAAAACTAAAACATTAATTTGGCCTTTTGGCATGTGCAAGTGACTGTTGTATTTTTGGTTAGGCTTTGTAGTTTTTATAAATTTATTAATGTTAAAATAACTATTATTTATTTCCTGATACGTTTAGAGACGTAGATTCAATTTTATCTATTTATATAAGTTTAGTTATATGTAGGCATAAATACCAATTAAAATTTTTTATAACATTTAAATCCGGGTATAAATCTTCTCTAATTAGTTTGTTGGGCATATTAATTTTATGACAAAAAGGCCATTTTTAATCATAAGTATATTATTTTCTATTTATAATAAGTACACGGTTCATTAAGTTCTCTCCGTGCTTTTTTCAACCTATTTATACGTTGCAAGTACATCTGCGAGACTACGGGCCGATTATGTCACAATGTACAATTTATTTCTACAGATTGGTCTTTTCTAACAAATTATGAGGATATTAACCTAGCTGTAGAAGACTTCTACAGTGTTATTAATAATATATTTACGAAATGCATCCCAAGGACTTTTCCCTCGACTTATTCCAAAAGTCATCGGTATCCTTCATGGTACAGCAGAGACATAATTTATGATATTAGGGAAAAAAATTCAGCATGGAAAAAATATAAGCAATTCAACAATACTCAGGACCTTGAATAGTTTAAAACACTAAGATCAAAAATAAAAAATGATATTAAGCTAGCGCATGAACAGTATGTCAACCATGTTGAAAATAACTTTAAGACGAATCCTAAATCTTTTTGGTCATATATTCATAGCAAAAAGAATACGACAACGATCTCAAATAATATGACCTACAAAGATAATTCTTTGGGCAATCCTCAAGAAATTGTCGACGCATTTGCTGATCTTTTTAAAACTGCTTTTACAGAATCAACTGACTACGTAGAATCTGATAACACTGACAGAGATGAGAATGAACCATCACTGTCAGTCCAACTGAATGAAGACAAGATATGTAAAGCTATCAAGAAGTTAAAAAACAAATTTACCGCTGGTCCCGATGGTATACCGTCATTTCTTATCAAAGACTGTGCTAGTGTCTTAGCGAAACCTTTGCTTATTTTATTTAATTTAGCCCTTAACAGTAACACATTCCCAAAGTTATGGAAAAACTCCAAAATTATTCCCGTTTTTAAAAAAGATAATCGGACTGACATAAAAAATTATCGTCCCATCACCATCATTAATAATTTTAGTAAAGCCATTGAATTCGCTTTATACGAGGAGCTCCACATACATGTCAATGAACAAATTTGCCCTAATCAGCACGGCTTTGTGGCAGGCCGGTCGACAATCAGCAACTTGGTTTGTGTTACACAATTCATCTCGGAGGTGTTGGATGGCAATGGACAGGTAGATGTCATTTATGCAGACTTCTCAAAGGCGTTCGACAGACTTGACCACGGTATTTTACTAAGGAAGCTTTCTGCTTTCTGGTTTAACCGAGATTTAGTTCTATTCTGCTCCTCCTACTTAAAATGTAGAAACCAATATGTTCAATGTCGCGAGCATAAATCTGAAAAAATTGTTTGTACTTCTGGGGTACCCCAAGGGTCAGTGTTGGGCCCCTTATTCTTTATTTTATTTTATTTATAAACGACATCGTACTTGGTCAGAACTGCTATTGTCTATTATACGCGGATGACCTCAAACTGTATCTAGCTGTCAAGGATGAATCTGACTGTTTGCTACTACAAGCTGACTTGGATCTAATAATCGACTGGTGTACTTCAAACCTCCTACCTCTTAACGCTGCCAAATGTAACGCAGTCACATACACTAGAAAATTGAATCCTGTACAGTATGAATACGCTATAAATCAGGTACATTTAAATAAACCAGAGGCATTTAAAGATCTAGGCATAACTTTTGATAATAGGCTGACCTTTAACGAGCACATCAATATCATTGTATCATTAGCTTACAAAACTCTGGGCTTTATCATTAGAAACTCCGGTGAGCTTAACAACATCGACACATTAAAAATTCTATTTACGTCTTTTGTGCGTTCTAAACTTGAGTACGGCTCTCTCGTATGGAATCCTAATTACGCCGTACATAGTAAAGCTATCTATCAAATTCATAGAAGATTTTTAAAATTTATGGCATTTAAGGAGGACAAAACCTATCCACCAATAGGGTTTCCGCATGACAAACTACTAAAGAGGTTCAGTGTTGATGAACTGGTCAGAAGGTGGTTCTTCACTGCTATGTTTTTGTATAAACTTGTCAATAATAAAATAAAATGTCCTGAGCTGTTAATGCGCTCGTTCATATGCCATTGGTGCAAACAAGATTAACTAATCTTTTTTATTTACCCACACCAAGAACAAAGATATTAGAATTCTCACCGGTGTATGTTATGTGTCATAACTGGCATGATATTCAGGACAAAATTAACCTTTTTAATTGCAGTGTTACAGATATAAGAGCTGCAGTGTTACAGATATAAGAGCTGCTATAACAATTAATTTAACTCATTATATGTGCTTGTAATTAATTATTTCAAAACCTATGTGCGTTATACTCATTAGAAATTAGTTATATTGTGTATTTTGTAATGTTATGCATTTGTTATTGTGTATTTTTCCTACCCTGTAATTGGAACATGTTCTGTTGGGTAGTGTATAATAATAAATAAATAAAATAAATAAATAAATTCACTGAAGTATAAGTGTGCCGAGTTATTCTACCCATTAACAAAAATTTAGATACTATTTAGCTACGGGGTTGAAACTGTGTATCCCTTATCAAGTAACCAATCAAATGTCTTTACAAAATTTAAATTTCTTCAGTCGTTCACGAGTTATAAGGAAAAATGTAGTGTGAAGTCACCCCCAAATTTGGCCAGTGTAAAAATATAACGTTTACAATTTATTATGCTGTATACATTATTGTATTTCTGTTATTTGGGAATGTTTGGAAGAATGTTTGGAGAATGTTTTATGCAGATACATATAATAATATACGTATCTGCATAAAATCCGGCACTAAGAACCGATACCTCCATCTGAGCTCCAGATATATATGACACTTCTCCCGAGATTAATAGCAATAATCAAAACTTATTGATCTATATGTGAAGTTAGAAGTCGAAATTTTGTTAGTCAAAAATTAGTGCTAATTAATTAATTGCTGATGTTTAAGTATGGAAACTGTACGCCTTCTTTTTCGCTGCATAAATAGGCTATTTAAAGTTAATAAAATTTTACCCAACTTAATTAATACCAAAAACAGAATTTAAACACGTTAAAAAAATGTCTCCATTTTCTGTCATTACTGATAATATGAACATTTCTTAAAAGTTTTGGGTAATACATAGAGATAATTCCTCAAAGCCTTAAAAAATAATTAAATTTTACTTGCGAAATTAAAAATTAACTTAATTTTCAAAAGCTTTTAATTTAAGGAAATAGGTATTAGGATCTCATATCTGAAAGAAAAAAGTTTTAAATTCAGTTATTCGTATGTTCCGCTTGAAAAATATTTTTCTTTTTTAAAAGAAATTCAATCTTATACTTACTAAATAACTCATTTCCACTTTATACTTCCTCTTAAGCTTTAGCCGCAAGCCAGCAGCCAACCTAAAATCTTTATGTCTATAGAGTTTTCTCTTTAGAAAATCTTAAAGGAGTAAACACAGAGTATTATGCAAAATTGTTGGCAATAACGACAACGACATCATTCTGGAAAATAGTCGGTCTCATTGTTGTTATACAATGCTTTTTTGAGTTTGTTAGGATCGGATAAGGGATTTTACTAAAATGTCTTATTGTGTTCAAGCTCATAACTATAATCAAATGTTTTTATATAAGAAGCTCTGGTATGATTAAAAAGTAAAGAAGACGTAATATGGAGGAAATATTTTACAAGTGATAGCCTTTTAAGGCAAATTGTTTGTTAAGGTTACTCCTAAAATTATAAACTCAAGTATATTTGCAATTACAACTCAAATGTAATATATATGTGTACTACCTTGAAAACTTGTGGCAAGTTATCATCTGAATTTCTTTTTGAAAACAACTCTTCCTGCAGCTTTTAAAGATTTTCTATTATTTTTAGTCTTTCTTGCAAAATTGTACAAAATACAAGTTTATCCAATTGGCACTTTCAGTACGATTATTAAAAAATTGTTCTCGTTTTATTTAATCTTGGTCAACTTAAGCGTTTTCTTCTACTTCTCCCTACCTCTTGTTGCTATCTTCCAGTTCTATAGCCAACTCTCCTTGCATCCTCCTAAACATAGTCTTCTCAGTTTTAACTTTCCACTTCTATCAGATCAGCTAAGGTTGTAAGTCTGTATATATTACGTCAACTTGCTTACGTTGGTCGATTGCTATTGGATTATGCAAATTTGATGTGGTAGACCAGCGTTTCATAAAACAATGTTGGACAACCGATATCTGATTACTGATACTAGAATACATTGAATCATGAAGTAAGATTTCAAGAACTTTACAAAGTTGTATAAAGTATAAAGTTGGTAATGTTATTTTTATCGCTTTTTTTAAAAACCGGGCATACTTTTGAACATTTCTAGATATCAGAGAGACAACTTTTTTAATACATAAGTTAAATAATACCGTGCGCGGATTTGCAAGAATACGAGCATAATCTTTAATCAAGAACAACAAAACACCATCAGGTCCAGTCGTCATCTTAGATTTAAGTATTTGCAAAGCACTCTCACTCTTCCCAGTAGGGAGGAGTGGAGTGATGGAAGAATTGACTTCCGCCCGGACTCTCTGGTGTGTTACACAGACGGATCTCGGGTGGCCACTAGACCGTCTTCCGGGGCGGGAATATATCTGGAAGGCAAAGAAGTACAGGAGAGTTTTGCTCTAGGCTCGTACACCACGGTCTTCCAGGCAGAGGTTTACGCCATCCTAACGGTGGCAGGTAGGGCTGAGGTTAGGAATGGGGTGAAACAGATAATATATATCTGCTCCGACAGCCAGGCTGCTCTAAAGGCGATGTGCTCCCCCAGGACGAGATCAGCTCTCGTCCAGGAGTGTGGGGATGCCATAGAGGAGCTGACTAGGCATAAACAGGTGAGACTGGTATGGGTCCCGAGACATATGGGAGTTCCAGGCAACGAGAAGGCCGATGAATTGGCTAGACTCGGAGCCGAGGAACCCTGTCACGGGCCTGAGCCTATGTTAGGTATTTCAAGAAGGCAGATCACAACGGCCCTCATTGAAAGGGCCCACGAGACGCTAAAGATGCACTGGAGGATCAACAGGGCCTGCAGGCAAACCCGAGATTTTGTGACGAGGCCGAACAAATCGAGATCGGCCTAGTTGCTAGGACGGAGTCGGAAAACTCTGAAACTCTTAATCGGTGTTGTGACAGGCCACTGCAGACTTAGGAGGCATCTATCATTGATAGGTATTGAGGAAGACCCTACATGTCCAAGATACAGGAGTGATGAAGAAACATCTTACCACTTCCTGGGACAATGTGAGCGTTTGGGTGCCTGAGACATAGTATCTTCGGTTCTGAGGCGCTTCTAAGGGAGGAGATGAGCTCCCTCGCAATGAGTGACATCCTTACCGTCATCAGAAGGTCGGAAAGATTCGATGAGGAAGCAAGAGAAGCACATGGCTGAGGGGACAGCTGGGGTTTGGTAAAAAGGGCCCGTCTGTGGCCTACTTGCCAGGCGTCAGCCTCCCCCACCATTACCATTACCAACTTTCCACTTCTACGTTGGCCAACCGATTGATCTTGGAATGCCTGACTTCATTCATGTTACAAAGTTTTATAAAGAATGAGGTTTCGATCTTTGCATAATCGGTAATCCTAGACTTTAATAATTTTTTATAACAATTAACATCAATATTAAATTACACAACTTTATTGAGAAGCGTTTTTCAAATTATGTAAATAAAAGGCAAACTATCGAACACAAGAGAATTTTAGGTCATTCAAGCACGTTTTCTTCATATTATCCGTCACCTGTTATTATCTATTTAGTACTGCTTTTCTATTCATTCAAAATTTCTCAAATAAGTTATTTTTATTTAATTTTTATTTTGTTTTCATTTTATATGATTTTATTTACATTTTATTTTCGATTTATTTTCATTTTAATAAATATGTTAAACAACAGGGGTCTGGGAATGGATCCTTGAGGAACACCAGATGTTGCAGTATATTCTACCGACCAGAAGCCACTATAGACCTATTAGAAAGATAGGAATAAAAGAATGATAACAAAACAGGTGAAAAATCTATATTTGAGAATTTATTTAGCAGTATAGTGTGATCACGTTGGTCGAAAGCCTTTGAAAAGTCTGTATATATTACGTCAACTTGCTTACGTTGGTCGATTGCTATTGGATTATGCAAATTTGATGTGGTAGACCAGCGTCTCATAAAACAATGTTGGACAACCGATATCTGATTACTGATACTAGAATACATTGAATCATGAAGTAAGATTTCAAGAACTTTACAAAGTTGTATAAAGTATAAAGTTGGTAATGTTATTTTTATCGCTTTTTTTAAAAACCGGGCATACTTTTGAACATTTCTAGATATCAGAGAGACAACTTTTTTTAATACATAAGTTAAATAATACCGTGCGCGGATTTGCAAGAATACGAGCACAATCTTTAATCAAGAACAACAAAACACCATCAGGTCCAGTTGTCATCTTAGATTTAAGTATTTGCAAAGCAGTAAATACATCTTTTTCATCACAACTCATAATAGTAGCTACTAAATTACTTGCTTCGATAGGAATAGATTCAAAATTATCCGAGGGTGGTAGAATATATTCACCGTATTGCGTATCAGTATTTTTTTTATTTTCTCTTCAACGGAAAGCCCACGTGCCTGCAGTATGTTTCCCAGTTAGAAAGTACAAAGTGGAAAATTGTAAAAAGTCAATTTTAAAATGCAATGGGGAAAGGCAATCTTTAATAGGTTCCTATTATATACCATTTTCTAGCTTAGTTTACCGTACAGAAAGTTCATGTTCTGAAAATGAGCAAACCACATTTTAAATCGCTTCCAGCCAAGAAATGTTCCTGACGTCTCCAATATCCATTGATAATAGCCCCAATTGCCAGTGCTTTTTTTATCATTTTATGAAAGAAATTTAATTGGATTTCTATAAAACGTATACTATTAGGTTCTACGTTTTTGATTTGTGTGCAGCCATATCTAGAATAATTTACATAATATAATTCAGTTTATATGCTTGGCACAATCAATATACATATTTTATAAATATTGTACTCAATATAGGCCAATTTTGTGCATGTAAAACATGTGCCATTAAATTTAAACTTTGAAATATTCATACCTGCCGATTGCTTTCAGTTATTTTTCTATTATTTTACTGCAAACTTTAATCTATGTATTGTTCTTTTGTTTCTATTTTAAACAACTTAATATAAATTTATTATCAATTTAACATATATTTAGTATAAATTATTAATTTGATGTAACAATGTTGTTGCTGCTACAGTCCATTTTAGCAGTACATGATGCAGGTAGGGTTTATATAAAAACAGACTATTAAAAAAATCGATTTTCGATATCAAGTATTCCAAAAAAACCGATTAAACGGGTATCCGAATTTTTACAAAAACTAAAACAAACATAACTAAACCGTAAAACATATTTACTCTTCATTAAAATTTTTCAGTTTTTTTAATATTTATGTAACTACAAAAATATAACAAAATAAAATATACTATATCTATACAAAACCGAATAAATAAAAATAAAAAACTAAAATCTGTACAAATCGGTACGTTTTTTCTATAAAACTAATTACGTATTAACATTTAAAAATGAAGTAAAATTAATGTATCCTCCTTCTCATCTATACACTTTTCAAGATAATGAAACTGTGCTTTCGTAATAATGGGTGTAACGATGTGATTTTTTCTGCTATTAATTTTCCGTTATTTTAATACGTAATCTGGACCGTTCTTCACTTTGGTACACCCTATGTACAACTATTTGTATTTAATGCTTATTTTTAAATAATTGTTTCTCAATTGTTTCAAACCGGTTTCTTTTTCAGGGTAATTTTAAGTTATTTTATTATCATAATTATTTTGTTGATTTTGGATACCGCTCGCATAAAACCAAGTAAAAGGAATCTTTTTGTTATTAGCAGATATATTTCTATTATTTTTAAATAATCTACAATATAAAAGATAAAGTTCAAATGTTAATCCATGGCCGTTTTAATTATTTTCTTTCTGGAAACAAAGTTTTAAAAGTGTGAGAAACCGATTCCCAGCCTGAAAATATTTTTTTAACATTTGTTTATATGAAATAATGCAGGAAATTTGTTTAAACGTATTTCGCTAATCTTGTTTGTCCTTCCACATTAGCTGAAATTCCATTCCTCACACAAGAGTTACGTGACTTTCTAGCCAAACTGCTCACTTGGCTAGTATAAAAATATACCGTTTATTTTCTTATCATACGTTTTCCGATAAAACTAGTTTATGTATTAACATTATAAAATGAAAGAAAATTAATTTTATTATTTTGAATAAATTTCCGTTTTTTTGTTGTTGTTCGGGAATGTTTCAGTATATGTTACAACATAATATAATAACTCCATAAAAATTGTCACTGGGAACCGTGATATTTATATAATAAATTGTTCAATTTCAATTATTTATTTTAATTTCCAGTTTGGATTGCCATGTAGTCCATCAAATGAATACACAATCGGTTATACATGGCTGTTTATTCATTTTATACTAAATAAATAATATAAAATTCTATTATTCAAAGAAAATAAAGCAAGATGTTCTAACCATTTACCATTTAATTATATAAACGATTTTTTGGATCTGGCTACTGCGCTCATGTTTATTTCATTCAATGAATATCCCAGATGAAAATTAAAGTAAATATTCAATTATCTTGAAATAGCAATCGCTATACAATGGACCAAATAAAAATAAACTCATGAAATTTAGAAATAAAACATAGTTTATGTTATACCGTTGGGTCGCCTATTAATTTAAGCTATTTACTTATTGATTTGTACAAGAAAATTTCAGTAAACTGAAAGGTACCTAAAAAACAGCAATACGTTAAAATAGACCAGACGACAATAAATCTATTATATAGTATGGGGTATACCAAGGTACAGTTTTGAGACCTATGTTCTTTATTATCTACATAAAAATAAATTATTGTGCAAGAAGAACTGTGACAATTATGCTGTTTTTTATATTACGGCTAGATAGATAAATAAAATTTCTATTGGAGATATTCTGAAACATATTAAGATGATTTGATTTAAATTTATGATAAATATAAACGCTTTATGTACCTTTCTCATGACAAATTTACATTGCTGTAGCAAGACTCAACCAATACATTTAAAATTCATCCACAATTTCGTTTCTCAGACTGTTCAATTTTAAACAATTTAGTAAATATATAATTTTATATCTAGAACTTTTCAAATGTTCTGAGATAATACAATTGCCCACACACTTCGTGGATTTAACTTTCTATAAGTTCTTATCTCTTCTCTACATTTAATTTCCTGGGTTTCAGACTCTCAGGCACCAAATCGTGCATCCAAAAGTTGATCATAAATATTCATATTTAAATATCTTCGTATAAATAAAGAAAATCACCGTACTCAGGTAACAACCTAGTAAAAGGTCTTGGTCCTTTAGCCGTATTAAAGCAAGTATACATCCAAAAAGTATAGACGGTCAATATATTTTGCGACAAATCTCACTCAAGCTTCTGAAATAAATTGTATTTTGCTTGCAGTAACTATGCACTTCCTGAGTTAAATGTATGGGGAGAAGGTATTTTGCTATCACTAGCGCATCCGCCATAACTTTAAAAATCGATGCAGTTAGAATAAAGTAGGTGGTGAATGGACAGCATATTCGCTGGTTATTTCAATCATTATACGGCGTTTAACAACTTACTTTAAATGCGTTGGATACCTGACATTAAAAAAAATCGACTTCGCTATATTTCCTAGATACAATATTGCTGTACGAGAGTTCTAAATAAAGACAGTTCACAAATACACCTATTTAATGAATTTTTTGATCTTTTATGAATGTATGTTGGCCTCAGGTATTATCAAACAGACATGTGTTAGGTTCAGAAACTTAAAAGGAGCGGTATGTACATATCCATCCTATTTGAAATTTATTTCATATCGATTGTTAAAAAGATAAACAAAAAGAAAAAAATATGTATGGTTATCCCTTACACAAGATTAGATACTTTTTAATTTGGTGTGAAATTAATTTATGATAAATAATTTAAAAAAATACATATTTTATGAAATGAAAATTACAATGAAAAATAATTATTGGAAAATTAAGATGACCAACGACGAACACACCATTCCCACACACACTGGATGGTTTATGATTGCCAGAGTCTATGTTCCCATAAGAGTGATCCAATCTCTATAAAATTGTGGCAGTTTATATCGCAATTCCGGCAGTACGAAGCTATGCTTCTGTTGCTTGTAAATTGTTAAATTAAATTTTAATTCATATCATTAGCACAGACTCTATTTGCGCTCGAACAAAATTTTAATAAATCATTAACAAAAGTTGCAGTTAATTTCGGTATATTCACTGAATGTTGAATTACTGATAAATTATTTTAACCAACCAATTTCCTTTGTTTAATTCTGCAATCTATTTTAAATATCCAGTAACCACACACTGCAGTTCCGTGACTTCGCTACCTAAACAGTTCTGTTGTATATGAAAATAGTGGTGTGGTAGTAAAATGGGTGGAAAACCCTGACTTATCTTTCTTCCCAAAACGTTTCAGACTTAGTAGTTTCAAAAATACTATGATTTTCCGTTTCTAAGATTTTTGTCCGTATTTTTCACAAACATATAATATCTTAACTTCTGCGTGTTGTTACTATTTTGTATATATTTTTTTATTCCATTTCATTATTAATTTATTTAAATTTTCTATATTAACATCTGCATTAAGATAATAAATATATCTACTCATTTTGAAGACAAATTTCTCAGCAACAGAGAAAGCTAGACATTCTTTATTACGTTTTGCAATATGTCATGTATTCGAGATATCTTTCATCTTTCAAATACGCTTTTTCGTATTTTCCGTTACAGGGTAATTTAGCTTCAAAACGGCTGTATATTGGCGTTATTTATATTTTGTAAATTTGCTAGGTTAGGTCAATATTTTTGTTTATTACTAAACGCCGGACAATTTCCGTGCGTCCAGGGCCGGAATATCGGATAACAGACATAATAATTTTTACGGAACAATTAAAATACATACCTCGAGTGCCTTAAAATTTCATGCCTGTACAGTATTCAAGGCATTAGTAGAGATTGTAAGGCATGAGCCAGATAGGTTACATGAATAATTTTAGGATACGTGGATCGTAAAAGACTAGCATACACTGTGTCCCGTGATAGATAAAACAAGAGGTGTAAAGAACAAAAATGTCGAATTTTGGAATGGCATTTGGGAATTCAGTCCTTTTTTGAATAAATTGATATGTTATTTTGAATTTTTCCAAGTCAAGAGTGCTCTGAAATCACAAATACACTTTCAAAAATAAATTAGTATAATGAATAACTTTTGTTGTTACCGTCTTATCTTATTTTCTACAAACATTTAACTACTAATCATTCCATCAAAATTTGTATTTTTAAAATTTAGTAAGTAGGCACAAATTGCATTCTAAAAAAATTTTATGAAATTTTTTCATATATTAAAAAATAAAGGTAGTTAGTGTTAATTTTTATAAATTAACTTATAAATACACCCGATATAACACCACTTCAACTCATTTTTGATATATCATAGTTTCACACGAAGCAGTGATCCCCGAAGTGTCATTCCAAAATTTGATTTTTTTTTTTGTCCATTACACACTTGTTACATTTATCCAGGACACAGCGTATATGACGCTGCGCCTAATACATGCAGTAAAACATTTTCAGTTTTAACACCAATATTACACAAAGCAGTTACCACTATGTTCTTGACTGTTCATACATGGGTTAGCAACATCCGTTTACTGCATATTAACAGTGGAGGTATATTCTGAACAGCTAAAATACGCACAATAAAATTAAATGTTTTTGTGTTCCTTAAAATCCATTGTCAAGACAACACACGTACTAATTTTGCGCTACCTCCGTAATATTGTCGACACAGTTGTTACTATTTATATTTATCCTCGCGCCAGCCATCTACGTACTGCAACGTTTGTATGTAAACTGAATATCAATAGCAAATACGGTCTAGATCTCGCTATGCACATACAGCTGCTCTCCTTTACTGTGGAACAGATAGACCGACCGGGAAGTCGGTATCGGGATTCGCGGATAATTTCCGGTGTCTATTTACTACTGCTGTTGGTGGTAGTACACTGACATCGTTGTCACTGTCATTGTTTCGATGGCTGCTAATAAATTTAACGTAGAATTTATAAAAAAAATTGAAAAATAAATGGAGGATACCTCGTATATTATTGTAAACAAAATTTATTTCCGAAAAAAATTAAACATTTGAGTTTTTATAACTCTCAGGACAACTTTATCAATGAGAAGTAACCACAATTTTTAGATTTAAATTAAATGATACTAAAATGGAAGAAACTGAGATCACTGACATTGGCTATTATAGATCAGGATTGCTTTTATATCATAACAGTAGACTGCAATGCTTGTTAAATAACGTTAATAATTCATAGCAGGAATGTCACATTCCTTGGTTAAAATTAATAAACCGGATCTGAATTAGATGTTTTAAACAAAGGATTTGCATCATATTCAGCACAAAGAATGGACATTATTTGACTTCTATTATATATTCATAACAGAGGGTGTGAATTACGTGTTGAAATAGAGGACAATACATGTGTGAAGCTGGGAACGTCAAGGCAATGGACCGTGTAATATAAATACGATGCACGATGTACGGGCGGTCCGCATAACTGGTAGACAACACTTTTGAGTGTACACTGCTGATATGAAAGAATCCACCCTGTCTCGCATCCCTTTCCATACTTAGAAAGGCGCAATCGATGCGCTTCAGAATGTTCCATATTTTTTAGTTGGCTCTTTTTACTACCTTGTAAAGCAACTTAATTCCAATTCCCTTAAAACTAAGAGATAATATTAAGCATCATGTATCCCATATCTCGTTCCTACATATACGAATCATATTTATAAATAAATTAATTAAATGTTAGAAAATGCTTTAAATATTGGGTTTTAAAGAAAATATCTATAAAGCGGCTGCCAAAAAGATTAACTTCTTAATTTTTAATTAATTTTTGATCGCTACTATACATGTAACATAAATTTTAGTTAAAAGAATACTTAACATATTATACAGGGCGTTTCAAGAAACATGCCATCGCTTAAGCGATGATTCCTCACCCTAAAATAAGACAAATAGTTCCTATCAACATTTTTAGTTCTTTTCAAAATATTTAGCACTTTGAACGATATTTAGATTGTGAAAAGTACTTAAAATACTATGTATTTTAATATTAAGATGGTGCGGATAGCTTCATCAAGGGCATTACGTCGAGATAAGTCGGCACGTGTTTTGTGAAATGGTCAGGATAGTGGTCTAATAGCAAATTTATTGTGAAATACTGAGTGCGATATAAAACAGTTGTGTGAATTCCAACATATGTTTACAAAATGTTTCATGCTACGTTTGTTGTAAAGCAAGTAAAAACAGTGATAATCCGCAACTGTTAAAATTTATAACCATAATATTGTGAAACTTTTTGCACAAGATTGTAACGTTACTGTCATGGTTGTTCATAATAGTTGCTTTACTTTTACCACCAAACTTTGCTTACCTAACTTTTAGTTTCTTAGCTATCTTAACACATACACAAAAATAGTCAAAACTTGTGTCTAATGCTTAAGTTGTTTACATATTAATTTAAATTTATTTAATTTTTTCGGGTTTCATCTAATACAATATTTTGTAATATTGCAGCTTTGTTAGGTTCATCAATAGGTAATTTTAATTTTACATCGTTTACCTAATTCAACTGAAAATTATGTTATTGTGTTTCTTTACAGAATTTCTACAGGTACATATACAACAAAATTCAATCTAAATATCACTTGTATATTGTTGATGATTAAAGCTGCAAATTGTTTCTGTATATCATGGTCGTAGAGTACAGATGTACTTACTGTCGCCGGCATTCACCTTGACCGCGAAACCCTTTCTCCAGTCCAGTCTATTATTAGCTTTCGAGTTGTGTACACGTTAAGTCACTTGGGCGTATTGCATATTGTTTTTGTGTTTTTGTTTTATTTGTTGTACTGTATTGTTGATACTAATTTAATAATGAAGCATGGAAGACGTACACAGGGGTATAAAACAGCCATTTGCTGACAAAGTGAATAAATTCATAGGTGAATTCCCCGATTTATTCTATGATGGTGCTAAAATAATTTGTAAAGTGTGCGAGAAAAATTTGATGTGCTGGGATAAGCGTGAATGTGGACTTCACGTAAATAGTGTACACCATAAAAATAAAAAAAATGGTGTGCCTTCGACAACACAGTTTATGTTTGATTTACTATTAGTGCTGATTGCCTGTGATGTTCCGCTGCACATACTTGATAAACAACCATTTTGAGAGTTCTGGAATAAATACAATGTCCAGATGAAGTTACCAAGTCGCACAACGTTATGTAACTATCTACCAACTGTACACGTAGACATGGTAAATAAGATAAAATGTGAATAAAAAAAATACACGGCTGTGGTTATCTGTTGATAACAGATTGTAAAAAAAATTATATTTTAAATGTTATAGTGCGATTACTGGACCATCTTAAACCGACAGTTCCACTGTTACTAGCTAGCAAAAGACTAAGTCAGTGTACTAGCGAAACAATTACCAGGGTGGTGCTGGAGACGTTAGAAAAAATTTGAACTCTCAAAAAGTCAAGTGTTGATGTTTGTGACTGATGACGCCGTGACAATGCGTTCGGTAGGCCGTTCTTTGCAAGAACAAGGTTGTACGTTTATACATGATACGTGTAAAGTGCATGCTTTACATCTTGTGGCAGAAACTCTTCGAAAAGATTTTCCAGAGGTGGATGCATTAATAGCAAGTACAAAAAAAGTGTTTCTGAAATCTCCTAAACGTCTCTGTGAATTTCATAGCAAGCATCCCGGTATTCCTGAACCACCACAGCCGATTCTTACACGTTGGGGAACATGGTTGCAGGCAGCTTTCTGTTATGTTGAATATTTCCAACAAAATAAAAGCTGTTATACTACAATTGAGTCCAGATGAGGCTGTAGCTATTAAGGAGAGCCAGACAAAATTCGAAGATATTTCCACTAAAACAGCTTTATAAAATATTGCGAAGAACTATAAACCATTACATGAAAGCATAAAAAAATTAGAAAACAGTGCGTTGTCGTTAGCGAAGTCACTGCAAATAGTGGACGAAGTAAATCTACTGCTACACGCTATAGGTGACGCAACAAATGAGCGCGTTAAAGAAAAGTTCGCAAGTGTGTTAAATAAAGACACCGGTTATACCAAATTAAGACAAATATGTGATGGTGCAGCCCCAGATCCGTTAAGTGCGTTCAAAGACTATTTTACGTATGCGTGTATTACATCAGTAGATGTTGAACGGTAGTTTTCAAAATATAAGAATATATTTTCACCAAAGCCAACATCACTCATGGAGACAACCATAGAAACATACCTGATGCAGCAAAATGGCTACACATCTTCTCCAGTTTGTGATAAGCAAGCTAGTTCATCAAGCTAGTTAAGAGGGTAAGTTTTACATACATGGTTATAAATTGTAACAGTTTATTGTTTCTCGTATTAGTTAATTTCGCGTACGACACTGTCCCATGGAACACTTTTGACAGCACTATGATTAATAATGAGATCAGCTAATGTTAAAATGTTAATATAATAAAAAATACACATCAATTATTACATAACCTATTTGAAAATTGACATAATGGACATAGTGAGTGATAAGTGTATCTCTCTGGTGGCCAGTGTTACTACCCGTCAGACATCATTGATGTCTTAGTGACTGCAAATCAGGTATCAAGAGCTGTGACCTCTAACCCTGGTGAGCTAAACTGTATACTGAATAGGTTAGGTTTGTTGTGAGTGGGTCTCAGTAGACCCTCCACTGAGACCCACTCACAACAAACCTAAGATAGACAGACAATAAGACTTACATGAAACAACTACTCAGCGGACAAATCCCCGACCTGCATTGAATTAAACCTTTTGCCCGCTGAGTAGTTGTTTCCTGTAAGTCTTATTCAGTGTATAGTTTAGCCTACCAGGGTTAGAGGTCACAGCTCTTGGTACCTGCTTTGCAAGTCGCTATCAGTCACTAAGACATCAATGATGTCTGACGGGTAGTAGCACTGACCACCAGAGGGATACACTTACCACTCACTATGTCTGTCTTGCTTAATCTACATTAGGCTAGACTGGTTTGCTATTGTTATTTGTCTTTTCCATTACTTACGGCATACTGACGAGAACATAGGAATTTCGAAACCGGTATATGTCTAGTGAGAAATTGACAAGTGATTTTAGCTATCAAATAAGACTTGCAGGTTTAATTCAATGCATGTCGGGGCTTTTGTCCGTTTAGTAGTTGTTTCCTGTAAGTCTTACTCAGTAATTAACATAATAGCAAATTTGTAAAGTTTAGGAAGAGATCCGGTATTTTTATAATTAAGAGGGGAGAGGCAAACCGATGACGTAAAAGTATACACTATAAATCCTTTGGAAATTATCTCTATGATTCACCATTAATTCCATTTCGTATAGGTAAATCCTGAAAACTCCTGGAAATTCTCCGAATTCTTCTGTAATTTCCATAAGCCCTTCAGAATTACTCATAAATCCTCAATAATTTCTGTAATTCCTCTAGAATTCCACGCAATATGTGCCGAAGTCCTCATCATTCCTTGGAATTCTAGAGGAGTTATGGGAATTATTGAGGAATTATGAGGAATTCTGGAGGGATATGGAATTGTAGAAGGATTTACACGAGTTTTGATTTGGTTTGTCTAGTTTCTGTGATGTTTATTTATTTACTGTTATTATTAAAGTAGAAAATTACGTAAAATATGTCATTTAAAAAATACATTTTTAGTCGCCTGTGTACAAAAGAACCTGAATCGAAAGTGCAGTAATATAATTTTAATGTGTCTAATTAATCTCTGATAAATATTTACAGCAAAATATTTCTCCAATGCAATTTTATATTAAAGTGGATATAGGTATAGGTGACTCGAAAAATCTTTTATTTTGTATATAAGCGTACGTCTGAAAAATATTGATTTTAATTTAATCATCTTATCTAGTGCATTAATCAGACGAAACACGTTTATGCACCATCCGTCCTTTGAACTCTTGTATGCATGCACCTATACAGATATCACAGTTCAGTGGAGAACTGATTGATCGATAGCTTAGGCTTCTATCATATCTTCACTTCAACGTATATATTTGACATCAATGATTCAGTGATTACATCGTACTCCATCCCTTCGAACTCATCCAGACAAAAACATTTAGATAATGAGATAACTCGGAAAATAGGTCTCTGTTGAATGCTGCATAGAACACGCGGAACTTCCAAGTCAATAGCAAATCTGAACATGTCGTTCATTTATGCAAATTCCGACTATATATGACTTTATATCTATCTACTACTTTTCTCTTTCTATATATCCGATAAATGTAGAATATACAACTGACTGCTTCCTAAACATTATATATTCTGTTTCAATATATTATCATACTCTTTGGTTTCCGCAATGATATTAATATTATGTTTAATAACTACTTACTTGTTACTTGAATGAATGACAGTAACCAAAACTATGTTTCGCTATGTATCTTTTGACTTATTTGGTAAGGATTTATAAGGTGATTTCCATTTTCTTGGTTTATTGAGAATTTGTTTCTTTATATCGTTCCTGCCATGTGGTGGTGTTAAAATCAAAACTACATACAATTTAGCTTATGCGTACTCTGGAGTCGGAAAAGAATATCTGAGTAAAGAACAAAATTTTAAAAAAATTCATAATGATGATCTAAGACATATAAACCTAATTAATAGTATTAGTAACACGTGAAAGGTACGTTACTTCATTAAATTTATTAACTTGTAAGACATCTCAAACAGTTCCGGGCGAATTTTAACGAAACCGCTATCATTAACTTGGCAAAGGATGACAGAAACGGGGGATTATCCTGTCCGTTTTAATCAGAATGTTCTGATGCGAAGACATCGGTGAAATGAACATCATACTCCTGGGGACCTAGTCGGAGTCTCAGGACATTATTCAGACACAGGGTCAACTCAATGAGACTCCCTTATTTAGTCTTGATGTACGCCATTTTCTGTCCAAAGCCACTTGATTAATTGTTAAAAGAAATTAACTTTTTGTTTCTACGTTTGTCTTGAAAAGAGAAAAAACTGTTTCATGGCGTTTAAGTTGGCAGAGTAGCCAAAAAAACTATCCCAATTGAGACGTTTCTTATTTTCAAATTAACTCAGATGTAGCGAGATATTAATTAGGTGTAGTAAACAAATGGGTTTAGAAATATATACAGTATTAGTTATAAGTATGGAACAAGTCATTCTCACCTTTGTAGTGGGTATGGTTGTAATTAGATGTTGTCAATGTAAAGTCGATTATGATATAGATATTGGACTTCAGTCAAATCGCCCAAAGGTCTGAAATATATTTATTGACTAAATAAATACCCATCATTTTTAGTATCGTTTTTAATAGATGCCTGATGTTGTGTATAAGTTTCATAGGCATTGGAAATGAATAACTCGTAAGGAAATTAATTCAAAAATTGTTTGACTTATGTCAATCTTTTTCTTATGTAATAACAAAACAACTATTTCTATGCCAAGTGTGTTATTTCTTTCACCATTTAGGTAAAATGGAGATTTATCTGACAACACTATGTTTTCGAGAAAATGTGGACCATTATTACACTGTTGAAGTTTTCATTAAACATCTGAGTCACATAAGTTTCCTTTTTCGGTCGTAACCTAACATCGTTAAAATTTCAGTTCTTTTTTTATCACACTGTATTATAATACTAGATTAAAATGTATGAACATTAACTAATTTTTTATAGATAAATAAAATTTAGATGTTTTGTCAACAATAGTCTGTTAAAATAATTAAAATTAAAAATGCCCTACACACGAAAGTTACACAATTCAACTGGTAATAGAAGTATATGCATGAATGAATATAAAGCTAACTTTGTAATGGGCTACAACCAATTAAAATTGCATGGACAAATGATTACGGAACTTTTGATTTGTGCATGTGCACATTTGATTAATTACAAGTGATATTGGCTCGGTTTATGATGTATGATTAACGTCCTGAATTTTTTTTTGTTAAATGAAATATTGTATTTTACATAAAAAAAGAAGAAAAATAAACAGAAATAGCACCATAAATAATTCACTTTTTTTATATGGTTACAATTGCATGTTGACGTATATAAGCATATATATTTTTGTTATGTGCAGAATATTTAAAATTACCAGATTTATTTTAACAACAGTAGATGTTTGCCGAAATTAATAATCGCATAGTTCAGTAACCTAATTGCAGTGAATTGAATTAACAATAATTTGCAGTTTTCTTTCACTGTTATTAAGAAAAATATATCGGCCAGAATTTAACGTAAACGGCAACATTTTACTTAATGGCTTCTAATGATATATCAGTGATGGATAAATACATGTAATTTTTATTGAAGAAAATGATATAAATTCTGAACATATTGCAATGTCGCACGTTTACAAATATTACAATATAATCTATATAAAAAATATAAGACACAATACGCACAATCATACAAGACGGCGCACCTCCTTAACACTCCCGTTACATATTACCGTATTTGAGAAAACATTGTCCCGATTTTATATCACCGGAAGAATAGCCACTCAATAGCCCAGAATTAAATCCAACGGATTATCGTGTATGGTATTGTGTTTTAATTTTTGAACTAAATCACTTACTGAAAATCTAAACAACACAATTTTAAGGTAAATCGTTGAATTTATGGTATTGCATAAATATTTTATTAATTTACATGATTATTGAAAAATTCCCCACAGATATGGGTGATATTCGCCAATGCCTCGGCAGGGATGAAGAAAAGATAGCACTATTGCTTGTGTGACTACTCCTACTATCCATTTTCTATACCCAGTCCATGCATTGACACAGTGTATATATGTACAGCTACGTTTACTTTAAATGACCGGAGGATGCTGGTATCCGTGTGTTATTTGTGATGATGGGGGAATAAGCTTATTATTTTGTACTTGGTTTGGAAAATTAGTACATGATTCCTGTTAGTTGTAAATAAGACAGCCAAAAGTATAATTGACACAATTTATTTTATTAAAGCAACGTTGGTCAAAGATGACATCATATAAACATAAAATCAAATCCTCGTATATTCCAACAATAGAACCAAGTACAAAATTAACAAATATGGGAAGGAATGCAACTTCGGTTATTAACGATGCAACGCGCGACGGTCGGCCCCAGCTCAACACACTGCAGAGCAAATATTATCCAGGTCTCGATGTGACGAATTTCTACAGCTCAACGCATTGTAAGGAAAACATACAAGGCTCGATGCGATGGTTGGTTCAATAATTATTTACCAACGGCGTCGTTGGGTCCAGCTTGGCTTGCAGTTGGTCCACAGTAATAAACAATCACCAGACTCTGATGACAGCGCAGCTACCAACATCAGGAGGTCCGGCTCAGTGCACTAAAGACCCCAAGATGCTAACAGAAATTGGGCTGGACGAAATCGTCATCGTCGGATTTTGAATTCTAACTGGGGCCAAACTTAACGCGATTAAAACACCTCAATCACCTAGCTTAACGCGCTGTTAATAGAAAATTGAATGCTACGATGACATCACAGATCAAACAAGAATTGAGTGTTTTCATTGCTCTGAAATGAAAGAGGAAATGCTTATATTTTAAAAACATAATTTTTTTTTTTTAGTATTTTTGATGCCCATAAAATATAGCACTACCTATAAAACAGTTATTTCAATTTAAAGTTAAAACCTTTCCTAATTACGTCACTAAGCGCAAACTAGGGAAATGGTCATTCATTAATAGTAAACAAGGCTCAACAAATACATCCAAAGGAATGTAACAAATTTATTGTGTGTAATTCAATATATCTCTGAATCCCTAGATGAACATAATACAGAGTTGATCACGAGATAAGATTCAATAAGTTTGTCTTAATTGGTTTAAGTTTATTGAATTTATTGCCACCTCTGGGGTTCCCCAGGGTTCTATTTTAGGACCCCTGTTTTTCACATATTTATTAATGATATAGTTAAGGAAATAACTTTGCCCTGTCTTATATATGCTGATGACTGGTGCAGTAAATAAATTACAATTGAATGCTAACAAATATAACGTAATCTCATTTTCATTAAAAACATCACCATTTATCTTTAAAAATCATTGGATTGATAGTTAGTTCTAGTCGTGATTTTACTGATACTTTTACGTTGAAAATAATCGAAACTCGACTATGCGTCACTTATTTGGTGTCCTGGTTATGATGTACATAAAAATAACTAAGTTCAGTGCAGGTTTCTTAAATTATTTTGGTTTATATCAAAAGATACATATACAGCAATTCGTTTTCTGCAGAATGATCTGCTTGAGTAGTATTCTGTGTCTAGTCTGGAGAACAAACGAGTATACATCTCTGAAATACTTTTGTTTAAAGTGCTACACATTGATTTTGATACACCTGAAATAATTAGTAAATTAAATTTTCGTATTCCCAAAGTAATCTCTTGAAACGCTGAAGTTTTCTGTTTACCCACTCCACATACCAATATATTGAAAAATTCACCTATATACAATATCTGTAATAATTTTAATAATTCATGTAGTGACCTCAATATTTTTAATTGCAGTCTTAATGATATAAATATTAGTTTTGAATTAAATACTGATTTTATTTCTTTTTTCTTTAATTCAAATATAATATTTTAAGATGTGTCAATTATATGTATATGTGTCTAATTACATATTCTGTCAGTTAGGTGCAGTCTATTTTTTTGCATGTATTGTTACTTTCATTGTTTATTGCTTAAATTTTAATCTATTTTCTGTTTCTTTTTCTCTTTCCTTTTCTTTTTTCTTATTCATTTTCTTTTTCTTTTTCTTTTTCTTTTTCTTTTTCTTTTTCTTTTTCTTTTTCTTTTTCTTTTTCTTTTTCTTTTTCTTTTTCTTTTTCTTTTTCTTTTCCTCTTTCTTATTCTTTTTCTTTTGTTAACTTTATGCTTTATATTGTATTATAATATATCTTGTATTCCTATATCCCTGCTCTATAATTGAGTCTTTTACCTGTACAGTGTACGTAAATAAATAAATAAATAAATATATAAATAAATAAATGAATAAATAAATAAACCAAAAATGTCAAATCTGGTACAATACTGTACAACTGAAGTGTATGAATGAAGTACTCTATAAGTAACTACATTTGGCGCTCTATCTGAATTTTCGCTTAGCGACGTCGCAAAAGTTTGCTTTTTATTGCGATAATTATAGCAATGCACGTATAAACAGAATATCTTAACGGTATTAAAATGAAATATTACATTAATAATATTTGAACCAACCTATTTCAATAATAAGTTTGCTCCGGCAGCAAGAGTAGACATGCATATCAGTCATTTAAAGTACATACATATAAAGTAATTAAAAAAAAAATTTGTTTTATAAAGTGTTACTGTTTTGACAGAAGCTCGTTTTATAGGACCGTAATGAAGTATTAATATAATTTTTATCCGAAATATCATAATAAATGCTAAAATCTCTCACTTTTTACATTTAAATCACAAAAACAAAAATAATATCAAAGATTGAAATTGCACAGTTTGTCTGTAAAATTTATGGCTCTACAAGATGTCACTGTGGTCAATTTATTATTGTAGCTGAAATTATTTTACAGATGTGACAGTCTCCGCTAAAACGGACGGTGTAGCTAAAATCAACATTACAAACATTTAGTCGAGCGAGCATATTAAATCAAGTTTGTTGCCCCATTATGTTGACAAATTTGCAAAAAACATTATGCGACTGAATATTACTCAGAAACACAAATTTTAATAAAGCCATAGCTAGATAAAAATTAAATGCCAACGGTTTGTTGTTATAGCAGGACATACAGTTTTGTTGTATAATTTATGTTCCTGCAAATTAAGAAATTCGATGTATTTGCTTAAATTAGAAATCTTCCAAAAAATGTCATAGAATTTTTATGATTTTTGTGAGAATTTATTAGGAAAAGAATTTTATGTAAAATACATTTTGAATCTTTAGCGTGCTCACATCGCACAATTTTATATCCCTTTCGAAAGTTAAACTACACGTTAAAGACAACTGTAAATTTTTCTCGCATTAACGATAGGAGCACTACGAATAATTTTATTTTGAGTAACTTTTATACACGTCACTTTATATTTATTTCTAAAAATTTAAGAGATACATCTTCAGGAACATCAAAAAATAAATTAAGTAGATGTTTCAACTTATTGCTTTAAAAAATACTTAAAATTAAACTCTATAAAACCTACCAGTTACATATATTATTTGAATGTTTTTTAACAGGTTATTTGGAAAATAATTTGAATTGAAGTATTAACAACTTACAAAATTTTACATTTAGTGAAACTACAAAAATTAATAAATGCATTATTTCGACAATAAAAAATATAAAACAAATTATTTGTAGTATATATGAACTTATTAAATGTTCTACATAGTAGGGTACTTTACTTAAAATATATCGTTGGTGTTATAGTTTTTACAAATATTCCAAAAAAATTTTCTGCATTTTATTAAAATTTTTTTTCAAGATCGACATATTCAACTGGTTTTCAAAACAATAAGGAGAAAACATGTATCAAATTTATCGCTTTCTCACACTATATATGTATATCTACCAACATAATCTAATATATAAAATAAAACTCTTTTTAATACCACACTATGCGGCTGATAAGTAATAAATAAATCGGATCACGTATTTATGAAAAAGTAAATCAATATGTTTGAACTACCGAACAATATATCCTAGCTTAAGTAAGCGTATAAAATATAACATAAAATAAAAAGTTGTATGTTCCGCTCATCCAACGAATAAGAAAATAGATCGATATCATTCCCCTACATGAAATTGTCTTAGTTTTATGACCGTGCTGTATAAATTCTGGATAAAATAGGGGTAGATTTTGTACATCCATGTCTCCCCCTGATACCCATAAATCACAAATCGGGGGTCATCCTAGTTATCAGACTTATAAATATGGTTGGCGTAGAGAATGCAGGCCTCCTATCTTCGTGACTCATCAGTCCTTCATTTTTCCTTCCAATTGTTATTGACGGTTATCTATTTAAGTACTCATAAGGGAGCGAGGAAACGAATGGATGATACTAAAACACTCGCCATTATTTTTGTTTTATTTTAGGGGACAAATATGGAGGAATATCAAATAAGAAAAACTGTGACGTATATTTTAATAGTATATTTTCGATTAAAAAAATAGTTGACGAGAAATCATGCCCTACATACAAGTGTGTCCGTAAAGTATGGAATAAATTCATTATTTTTTAAACCAAATATATTAAGAAGAATTCTCGGACGAGTCGAGTTTTAATTTCAATTGCGCACCTTATCCTTTATTTTTAATGACGTCATCACTATTTCCGTATGGGCGTCATCAATATATTTTTAAATAGAACACCCTGTATATTTCTGTATATTATTAAGTGATTCATTGTCAAGGACGATAGCGATAAAACATAAAAACAAACAAAAAACTAGCCTACTTCAAAAATTAATAAAAAACGTGTTTATTTTAGTTTCGACTAGTTTTTTTTTTAAATGACCGTATCTTCCAACTTATTAATTTTAGTCTCTGTGTGACACATATTTGGATTCAGGTGTTAAAGCAGAATCCAAATATGGAGAAATATACAGAGCTTTCTATTTAAAAAATATATCGACGACGTCATAATGGAAACAGTGACGAAGTCAACCAAAAAAAATAAATAAATAAAGGAAATGGTGTGCAATTGAAATCAAAAACCGACTTTTTCAAAGATTTTTTTGTCAATATTTTTGGTTTAACAAATAATGAATTTATTGCATACTTTTCGAACACACTGTATAACGTTTGTCAACACATAATAATTTTATTTACAGAAAATTTGAAGAAAATATATTAAACTCTAGTGATTTTGAAGTGGATCACTCTAAATGATCACCAAATTCAAACCGCAATAACTTTTAAACTACTCGATGTAATTCGATGATTTTTATTTTCTACTAATTCCCGTTGTGTTCCCTACATAATCTGTTTAGGTATTTCATTTGTTTTTTGCTTTGGTTAAATTTCTACAGTTTATTCAGTTGTTAGGTGTCTATTTACACTTTTTAAATTCATTTGTGAACTGTGCCCATGGTAAGAAATGTGTATCACCTTACATGACAGAAAGACTTTTCCTAAGTTCCTATTTTTAGTTCTTGAATATCTCGGAATGGGTTGGAACCTTTGATGTGAAGATAACACTGATGTACTTTTCCACGAAACACCAAAACACCATGTACCGCACTGGAGATGAGCAAACTATTCAGTTCTAATCATCTCCAGATTATGTAAACTTGATTGGCGAAACCCGTCGAGTGCAGTATATGATGTTTTGCTGTTTCGTGGAACACTACGTCAGTGTTTTCTTGAATATTTGTAATACAGTTTAACAAAGTACATATATTCTAATGTTGTGAATGTTATCTAACTTGCTTCAGTTACCATCCTATGCAATACTTCATATATAAAGCGATAAAACATAATTTTAACTCGATTAAAGACAACAAAAAGCTACAACTACAGCAAACAAGTACAACAACAACGATAACTACAACAAGAAAGTATTATAAATTGACAAAAATGGCAACGCCTCGGCCTATAATATTGTTAACAATGTTTTGTGGAATTCTGTTCCATTCTTTTTTGAAAATATCTTCTAATTCAACAAGATTATTTAGTGGTTCCGTACGACTCTTTATTTGTCATTTTACTTGTTCTCAAATCTGTTCTATTGGATTGGCATCTAGTGAGGTAGCAGGCCATACCATGTGAATAAGATTTTCTTCTTAAAAAAAAAGAGTAACAGGTCTTGTACTATAATGCCTCGCATTGTCATCACTTAAATAAATTCGAATGGTTCCATCCATGCTCAATAGGATTCATATCTAGGCTGTGAGCTGGCTCATTCATTGAAGTGACGTTAACTTCGAGCATCGTGCATTAGTACAAAGTTACCGTCCATAAAAGGGTCACATGGGATCATATGAGACTCTGGATTATCCCATATGTAACGATCAGGCGTCATTCTTAGTCGTAAATTCTGTTTCCGGAAACAAGTAGTTGCTTGCAGTGAAGGTCGTGATCATAGTCACTGCACCAATGTTATCTATATGTAAAATAATCCTACCTTAACATTGAGGTCCAGCGCGATGTTTATAGAGTTCGATACAACAAATTTGTTTTTCCATTGTTATATAAAGGAAGGTCTCATGGTACCTTGTACCTGATTGCTTCACTCAGATCACTTGACACCCTTCCAGTCATACGTTTTGTCATACACTACACAACCAGCACAAAACACTGACGAGATGAACCTCTCTGGTATGTCCACTCATCATGATTGGCAACCACTTCGACCTAGACCGCAACTGCAATTGCGACCTCCACCGCAAGCAGCAAGATATCGTCGGCATATCCGTACCCTAACAATCCCGAAGGGTCAATCTATAATGCAAAAAAAAAAAATCATCCAAACCGAACAAACGACTCGGAAAAAATCAAACTTATGGTTTTCAGGTGATGAGATAATTCTTGTGGGGTGTGTATATTAAATTGCCAATGAATATAAAATATAAAGTTCAGTCAAGCCAGAGGAAAAGACTCTCTTATATGTAGTAATATTACAAAGCTTACTTATGGTCCATTGAGTCTTGATAGTCTTATAATCAAACAAGTTATCAATCAATGTATAGTTAAGAGTCCCCCTATTCGGTGATTAGTTGAGGGTATTTTCGCCTTAAATATGCGAGTATACCGAAAATAGAAATATAATGCTCCTAAAAACAAATAATTCATGTAATATTTACTTTTATTTGTTTTGATGTATTGATAAAGAAAGTATAGTTTAGTAATATACGACTAATAGAATCATTTTTTGTGCATTTACAATCCGTCCATTTACAATCCGTCATACTTTTGTTATTTATTCACAATAGAACATGTAAATACATTATACATTGGAGGATTTGGTATTCCCCCAGGGGCAGCCTTTAAATTCACATTATTTTTCTATGAAAATAAAAGAAAAATGTATATTAATTGCAATATAAATATAATGTGAACATCTGATTGCGTTATTACCTGCGCGGCAAATACAGACCCTTTTTTGCTTTCGTGGAAAGTTAGTTATACTTTGTTGTTTAGGTCTTTGTACGTACGTCACAATCACAAGCTGTATGAAGTGAATAATATGAAGGTCATCTTTACTTTTGAGCAGTAGTATGTACTGGAGAACAATATTTTGTATATATTCCAACACAGATAGAGCATACCCTAAATTTCATCGGCCGCCACTGAGTACTTGTCAATGGTCAAAGGTAATTTTCAAGTTATATGGTTCATACAGCTACTAATATAATGTCAAAAATGTAATTGCAAAAAATATTACGACGCTGCTGAATCAAGTGACAAACAGGCTGGTCAATGAAGCTGAGAGATTGGTTCATATTTGTGTCTTTGTTAAACCAACTGTCAAGATTATTTGAATGTTTTCAGCGGAGATGCTTATTTCTACAATTAATGAGCATACTAGGGTACAAGGTGATTCGAAATCATGTCTAGACCACATATTTGTTAAAAATATATGTACTAAGCAAATACCAATTATGTGCGGAGGTGCTCCATCCTGCATAAAAATCATGTTTTCAATTCCTTCGTGCTCGTTTTGCAACTGTGGAATTGCATAATCCCTTAACATTTGCAGGTATCGTTCACCAGTAACAGTTACAGATACGGCCTCCCCATTCTGTATTTCCTCGAAAAATTATGGACCAATGATGAAATCGACGCAAGATACAATTATGCGCCTTACTTCCAGTGCATACAATGCACTTGATGAAGGTAAAGCAGCCGTTTGTATCTTCGTAGATCTTGCCAAAGCTTTTAACACAGTGGATCATGAGATGTTACTAGAAACCCTCGAAAACTTGGGCTTTCGTGGTACTAGTTTATGTTTGTTTAAAAACTACCTGCTACAAAGAACTCAGCGAGTATCTATAGATAAGTGATGAGAAATAAGTACAATGTGGAGTCCCCCAAGGTACAGTGCTTGGACCAATATTATTCAACATATATGTAAATAATTTATTCTTAGAAAGTTCTAGCTGGCAAGTTACAAGTTTTGCCAATGATACGGCTATTTTCTATTTTGACAACACATGGGAATCTCTCATACAAAGGGTGACACATGACTTTAAAAACATAAGAAACTGGTTTGATTATCGGTTACTTACCATAAATTTTAATTAAATGAAGTACTTACCTTTTGCTATAAATAAGAACAGCCTTCCAGACCTTCCACCTCTAAAAATAGAGCAAGGGGACATTTCGGTTGAGATTCCAATAACTTTGGAAATTAAATATTTAGGAATCATAATAGACAGTTTCTTAAAATGGGACAAACATATTAATGTCCTGGTGCAGAAAATTAGAAGTCTCATATCCAAATTTAAATGTTTCAGACAAATACTTGATTTAAAACACATGAGAATGTTATACTATGGGCTTGTTGAATCTCAAGTGAGATATGGTATAGTCGCATGGGGCGGGGATTACAATTTACATATAAAAACCTAAAAACAGTACAAAAATAGATTTTAAAAGTAATCCTCTCTAAGAATGCACATATTCTAGTGACTCGCTGTATTCTTTGGTAAAACTATTAGATATAAAATAACTTTTTTTTACTACTGTTATTCTTGAACATAAAAAGTCTAGCTCAAATATTAGTCATCCTTAAGACATAAACAGGGTCCTTCTGTCGTGCCAAAAGTAATAAAAGCAATAGCTCAAAGATGCTTTTTCTTCTTAGGTCCTAAAACATATAATCAAGTTCCGTTGGAAATAAAATTTTTAAATTCTTTTTCGTTATTTAAATCTAAAATAAAACAATCGTTCTTATCACATCTCAGAACCTCACATATAAATTAATAGATTTAAAATTATTCCGCAGCTTCATTAAGCTGAATAGTAGCTTTATTTACAATATTAATTATTATTTGCCCTGTAGTTTTTTATCTAATTCTTATGCATGTGTTTTCTTTTCACTTTGTTTTTTATTTATATTCATATTCTACTGAATGTATTTCACTTTGCATATTTGGTAAATAAATATTATTATTATATTATATTATTATAATTATTTACTTATCGGTCAAATGTCGTAGCCTGCCTAGACATACGTACCTCTATATTTGCTTATCCTATAAATGCATTGTTGTAGACGCAGGTCATAACAACTAATTTGGTACACACGCAAAGATAAAAACAACAAAGTATATCTGCGGAGACCCAACTTCAGGTATCTTCAGTGTTGCCAGAAGCAGTACAATTGTAGGGATTTTTTGACGTTCTTTATATGTTACACATTTCACTCGTTTTTAGTCCAATTAATGAGAATTGTAATACAAATATGTGACTGTTTGTTTATCAATTTTCAAATGTTATTTTGATCATGAAATTTAGTCTTCGGAAAATAAAGGGCGCTTCATGTCTCCGCTCCGAATACCACTGTAGTCCAAATACTATATTATTTAAGAAATCGCGCAAGCAACATTAACAATTCTATTTATAATTTTGTGTTTTGAGATTTGTCGCTTTGACATGAAATAACAAGTTTCGTAGATTTTTTGTTTAATTTAGATGACAAAATTACAAATCAATATTAATAATTATGAACAGGTGATTTGCATTAACTAAATCTCAAGATTCATGACACAATGAAATGTTTTTTGTTATAAACTGTTGATATAAAAACATACAGTAGTCTTTACGGCTCGATCGCGTAGCCACATTGCTTGAAAATAGTTTTTTTTTGCTGTTTTCTTGTGACCAATTAAAAAAGGTATTTTCCAACACTTGAAAAGAAAATGCTTGCAGTGTATAAAAAAACTTATTTAATTTTCAAATAAAATACGTAAAATTGTCTGGTTAAACCAGACTGCAGTGCCGAAATTCTGTTTTGATCAATTTCAATCACGTTTGTCCACTAGATAATGACCACTCAATAAAATACGAGTGCGGGTGTAAAAACCGTTGATTGTAATTAATTTGTAGATTTAGTGCAGGCAGATGTTGGATGAAATGCTTTGTGTCAGTCTGCTCGGTGGTAAAATCGGCATATATTGTGTATATTTTGTAGCAAAAGTTTTATAACAGGATAGAAGGAAATTTTTTATTTTATTTATATTTATGATTATGTAATAAAGCAAAATCATAGTTTCTAGAAAAAACAAATCAATTATTTGGGTATTTCAAACCTAATAGATAACATTGATAACAAAACGGTATCTATATTTTCTTATATTTTACACTGTTATTATTTTCTGAATGCGATAGTATAAAAGTTTTAGGTAGATAATCAATTAAATACGAGACTTCAAATTCATTTTGTTTAATTTATTTATTTATCATCTATCTAAACCTTTCATACTAGCACATTCAAATAAGAATGACAGTGTAAAATATAAGAAGCTATAGGTAGTTTATTGTTATCAATGTTATCATATTAGGTTTGAAAGGATGCATAATAATATGTAATACCACGGCCGACTCCAGACAGGCCATGAAATAGGAGATCGTGCAACACCACATGATTGTCTACTCCCGCACCATTTTGTTTGTTTGATTATGTTAATGTGCCTAACAAATTTTAGTGATTTTTACTGATACTAGTTATAGTTATTCATTAAATAGTTAATAGGTTGCATCTTGTATTAGTGTAGAAGATATTTAAAGTGTTTGTGATACGTAACCTCTAATATTTCGTCCGTAAATTAATGATAAAGCACGGCAAACTATAAAGTGTCAAGTCACAACCAATTCCATTAAGTTTTGGTCGTAAATAATTATTTTACGCTACAATATTGTGTTTTCTTATTAGTTGTTTAATTTGCTGTCGTTTATATTTAAATTTATACGGGAAATTATTTTGAAAAATAGTGTGTTTCTCTAGTATTTGAGATTTAAGTAGGCTATATATCTTGCTACAGTGTTTAAAATTGTTGTCCTTAGGGGCCTATTTTGTAGTGTAAATTTATAAAAAGGTAAGTTTTTATACTTATTACCTAATGCCAAAAACCTGCTGTGTCCCTGGATGTAAATCCACTATTCCGTTGTTTGTAGTATTCATTTTCCAGAAAATGATAATATTAGGGAGAATATTTTTGTATTACCAGATGGAACCGTGAAAAAAATTCCAACAAAAACTAAACTTAAACCTGATGCAGTTCCTTATATTTTTCCAAATTTACCTGAATATTTATCTAAAAAAAGTACCTGTTTCAAGGAAGGTCCAGAAGAGAGACATAATGAAAACCTAGCTCGTCATAATGGATTGAATGATTCATTTAAAAATTCATATTTAATTAATAGTTTTGAGGACTTAATTTTAAATTATCCTAAAAAAAATCAATATTTCTGACTTGGACACATCATTTTCTATCATTAAAAACCGATATGCGACAAATTACTCGATTGTGACATCAAAAAATACTAAGTTTTCACGTTAACTTTAACAATTCGACAAGCTTCTTCCAAAAAAAAAACTAAAAAAAAAATCTTAAAAATCAACTCGTAAAACCAGTACAAATATCAGCCTTCAAGTAGACATAACTAACTAACATTAGGCAACAGCGTACCGCTGCTCTGTTCATGGCCTGTCTGGAGTCGGCCGTGGTAATACCTAAATAATTAATTTGTTTTTTCTAGAAATGCATACGAAGCAAATAAAATATAAAATTTTTCAAAATCATAGTGTCTTCCAATTCCAATATGACAAGATATGCAAAATAGTAACTCATTAAGGATGAAGTACCTAACTTGAATATGTCAGAAATAATTCAATAAAAACCGATTCAAATCTTCAAACGTCTATCTGTATCTTCACGGATAAACCAGTCGCCTGGCAAAAATCAAGTCAATCGATAAAATGGAAAAAACTTTGTGGATAGGGGTTTTCGATGGTTCTCTTTCATTATAAATAAAAAAAAGTTGGGACTATTGATTGATTGATTTATGCCATTTATTTTATTATTTATTGAAACATAATTATACAAATACTTTCTACTCTACCCATTTTATGATCACATGAAACAGGACCTTTAAACAAATAAAAGACACCTTGGTTTGTGAGAGGATATTTCATAATGTAGATTGAATTAATTATGAGTCAAATATATCAATTTCATGCAATGTAACTTTACGGTCCAAAGTCAAATATTGCTATTACTTTAACCACATTCCATTAAAGGGGAGTGATCCCTACAGTAATATAATAAAAGCATTCGTGGGGGTGTTGTAAGGATTAAGTATTTATGTAATCAAACCAAGTCGTTTTAGGGTGCTGTAATTGTAATTGGTATCCTTAAAGAATTTCAATTATGTTTGACTAAACTTTTACACAGCAAATATTGCTTTTAATGGAAATTCTTTGAAAGCTATCCTTTAGATTAATTTTGCCTGGACACATGTTTATTTATTATCTACCGAATCTAAATAAAAATTCAATTTATAAGGAAATGTTAGAGGCTTACTTATTAATCATACCCAACAACAATTTTCCTATCCCTCACAGGGAAAAGTCTTCTCTTTCATAAACTTTCGCCAGAATTTTCTGTTTCGTTAAATTCATTTCACATATTTTCTATTATTTTTCAGTTTCCCCATCAGCAGCATTAACTGAAGAGCCCATACAACCTTCTGTTCCCTCACTGTATTCATTATATGCTTCATCAATTTCAGTAGTGGTCTAGTTCACATTTATTTTTCAGTTGAGGTAAAACATAAATAAACCGTGATCAGATTTTAAGAAATTGACTGGCGTCGGCAAGGGGCATGATGTAACTTACAAAGACCTTTTATATCTTGTCCATTAACAGTTGTTTATGATTATCAGAGTACATTTGCATCAATAATAAACCTTCTATAGCATACTCTGCTACACTTTGGATGATTTTGACTCAACAAAATACAAGTAAATAATTTTCTATATAGAATTCTTCTCTTGAACGAATGAGTTTGGGACACAATTGTATAGGTACAAATGGCCCTGTTATATGACTTGCTATATAGCCAAACCTATCATCATTGATTTCTATGTGTGGGTAATACTAAAAAATAAGCATTCTCACGACCATATATATATATATTGTAGGTTCATGTTATTTAATTAAATATAAATAGTTGTCATTTGTTTATTATTCTGTTCTAAATTAAAACGATTTTTTTTATCTTTCTAACATCTCCAAAAAATTATTCTAAAAAAACTTGTTCTTGCTGTTCACAAGTTTATTTCAAAGACAAAAGAGACCTCACACACTTTTTTTTGTGAATAAAGTAACTTTAAATATCAGGTGGCCCATCTCGGTTTCATTTAAAAAACCACAATAGTTGAATTTAATCAACAACTAAATTGATACTCAATGATTACAATGATCTGTAGAATCCAAATATGCTATATGATACCTATTTCATTTAAAAATTTGTTTCTCATGAAAATTCCAGCGAAACCTGAGGTCGGCCATGTTCGACTTGTACGTCATATAATCAGAAATTACTTTTAATATAATCACATCAAGTTTGAAAAATTTGCTTTGCCCGCTAAAAAATATAGTCATTATCAATATGGCCCTATATAATGAAAAGTCTTATATGTATTTAAGAATGGAGGTGCGAAGCCTCTATAATACTGTTAGATATGGTTAAATTTGTTTCATCAGTTAAGTAGAAGAAATCATTAATATAGATTAAAACAATATGAGGCCCAAAAAGGACCCTTGAGGAGCACTATGTTTTAGTTAATTAATTTTAAAACGTTTGTATTAATATATGCATTTGTTTGCATTGAAAATAAGAAAATTTTGTTTTATTACTGAGCATGGAATTAAAAGAGATTTTTTTCCTCGGTAAAGCCGTTATAATTTAAATTGCAAATAAATATGTCACACGACAGAATAGGCTCATTTAACAAAAATTTTTATTGCATTATTTGAGAGTTTATGTTTCAAATAGTAAAATTGCAAAAAATCAGATTATTCTCTCTTCAACTTCTGCCTCAAATTAATAGTTGAATGTCGCGCGCACTGAAACGAGGCGTGGCCAAGCGTGACGTCACACCAGTCGACCCTTGGCCTACGCGCCAACAGGCTGCTGGCGGATAAGCACAATACGTGTGCTGCAGCCGTAACAAACCAGTTGTGTGTTGTTTATTGCATTGTGTGACATCTAAGAATCGGCCTGAATATGAATAATGATAAAAAATGACCATATTTTTGTCTTGCCGATCTAAAAAGTTTCAATAGATAATTTTCATGCCACACATTTAATATTTCAATCATATCAATTTAGGTGATTTTTGTAATAGTATTAAAGTTCGGGTTACAGCAAAAATAATGAAAAAGTAACTTATATTTCTGATTACACCGAAAGAGAAATAGAAAAAAAAATCTACCCCAGTAGGCATCATCCCATAATGAAAAACGCCCCAGCCCAGTCGTTTCTTCGTTTTTTTGTAAAACGTTTTTAGATATTTCTTGTACTGCACGATAAAGCTACATCTATTCTAAACTAAAAATAAATAAATCAGAAGCTGTTTAAAGGTTGTTGACCAAACTTGCAATAAATAGTATCCAGGTCAGTTAATTTTTAGCTTCATTGGCGTACTTTTAGATACTTTATAAGTGCCAATTCCAAATCATAACAAGAGAATAAAAAATACTAAAAAAAACTGTGGTAACGAAAGGAGACTGAGGGTATTTTTAAAAGTTAAATTAGAAAATTATAAATGTAAAAATTAAAAAAAAAAACAAATATCATCATCATAACATATTTAAGATCAGTGGTACCCAAGAAATTATGGAAAAAGACTTTAAAATGCATTTTTTTTCTCTGAAAATGAGTAATTTTTTACACCCCTCGTAACCAGTGATACATTATAACAGTCTATTGTGTATCCAAGTATTTATTTAAATACAGGGATGTAAAAAAATATTCATTTTTGAAAGAAAAAAAATGCATTTTGAGCAGGATCGTGATTAATCAGTGAGTGAGTGAGTGAGTGGTCAGCAAATTATAAAGGATTTTAAAGTAGTATAGGTTTTAAGTAAACCAACTTAGGGTATTACTCATTACTAGTCATTACTATTAACTTAACTTTCCATTTTTACACCTCTCATTTCAGCGCTTATGTAGTCCCTACTGTTATTAAAATATTCCGTTACCATGAAAATATCGACTTCAGGTAAATTACCGGAATCAGCTTTAATAAAGATGTCTTCTACTGAACACATAATGGCCTTAAACTTTAAAATTATTTTAATAAACAAAAGAATTGAGAAATACGTGACACGTGCTCTTTCCAGATCAGCTAATGAAATAAACTGCCGCGATGGAGGCGATTACTTATGTCCGAAACATGCGGCGGCATGTATCGCTGGAGGCACTTCGACTGGTGTGACGTCACGCTGTTGCGCGGGCGATTTCAAATTTTCAATTGCTCTGGCTCAGTTGTTAATTGCAATATAAACCGGAAACTTTTGTGGGATACTTAGGAGTTGATTTACTTTTAAAATATGTGCTTTTAAACCAAAAACTAAATTACACTGAATGAGCCTATTCTCAAAGAATTCTAAATACACAGACGTTTTTCTTAACCACCCGGTATATCACTAACTTTAAAATTTTGAATTTATCAAAGTTGACAATTTGTTATTAGAGAGACTAGTGGATAATTTACTTTGTAATATTATCTAAATGATACTCAGTATCAAATGGTCTGTATTTACCGATTTATAATTGCTATAGTTTAACTTAGCATCATGTTACAGGAATATCAATTAATTGTCATGTTTTTAAACAGCTCATCTTATTTATAATTTTTAATTGGAAATATTTGAAAGAATTATGTAATGTGGTATTATGTATATTAGATACGATCTTAGCAAGGTAAGTACAAGAAATATATATATAAAGCAAAAGTCTTTTGAAAAATCCATTTTCTCGTCCTTCCCGTGGGAAATTCAAATATTTCTGTATTTTCTACCCGAAGGTTACCTGATATACGTCCTTATGCAAGAATGATGGAAATTCTGTATACAAGGGGGATGAAATTGTCACTATATTTTACACATTAGAATAGCAATATCAAAACTGTCTGCTGTGTATTTTTCTCCGAACAGCCCAAATAATCGACTAGCTTTTCCCTTGCGAGACGTGTATCGAAAGACAATTTTTCAGTAGAAAGCGACTGACTTTCTTAAATTTACACTTTAGACTTTTTATGTATAATTTAATATGTCAACTTCACAGGTTTTTTTATAGAGTCTGTTACTTTACATGTTACCACTTATTTTGTTTCAAATGTTACATACAGAGCACAAAGAAAATGCAAATCTAAAATTGGCTAACTTGGCATATGATAGACATTACTTCATCTTGTCAATCACACTGGATTTTTCACTGCGTATGCTTGGTTAAATTTACATGTATCCAAGCAGCAAAGATATGTATTAAATTGTGAGGGGTTAGAATATCTATAAATTATTTGATTGCATACATATCACTAAATCCTGTCATTTATTTTTTAAAAATGCATTGAAACTGATTAATAGCCAGAAATAATTGAACTAAATACTGTTTACTTTGTTAACAAATTGATTACAAAAATCGATTGCCTTAGTATCAACAGGTATCAGAATCTGTTACGAAATTCAAATATGTTAAAATTTTGGTTATAACAGTCATTAAGTATATCATTTACCAACTAAAGATACAAGATTGTTAATTATTTTGTTTATATATTTTTTCTTTTCTTGACCGTTATTATCAATTAATATTGATAGTTTTTTTTTATTTGGGATTTTTCAGGTGCAACTAATTAAATTTTTTTTCTAACGTTTCGGTTTATTACCCATCATCAGAGCAACTACAATTAATATAATATTTTAAACACATAATTATGGTTATTATACATTAAAATTTACTTACACTATTATTTATTAGGAATTTGCTTTAAAATTTTTCTATTACATGCTATTTGTATGTCTGTTTTAACGCAACTGAGATATTTTAACCTGTTTGTGTGCTCTTAAAGTTTTGTTTATGTTACAGAGATAACGTTGGAATGTATATGGTTTACTGTGGGTGTTTTGCTTAAATAGTGAATATATAATAAGATATTTTATTACAAAAATTATTATTTTGTATCGGTCAGATGTAAAAATTGATTTCATGTTGTAATGTACCCCAATTATTTAATTAAGTTAAAGTTGGTTTCGCTTAAATTTTCTATATCAGTGCGATTATTTATGCGTTGGTATGTCTTTTTATTTGTAGCTTTCATGTATGTTTCTTCGGTTATAACTAGGTTCTTTTTCTAATATTTGTATGTTGTTAAAATTAAATCGGTGGTTTTGTTCTATGGCGTGTTTGGCTAGTGCTGTCGTGTTTTGGTTTTGAGTTTTTATACTATATTTGTGCGTGTATACTCTTTTATGTAGATATTGTCGACTGTAATGGTACCTATATAGGCCAATCTAAACAATATCTACATAAAAGTATACACACACAAATATTAGCATAAAAACTCAAAACTAAACACGACAGCAATAACCAAAACGCCATAACAAAACCACCGATTTAATTTTAAGCAACATACAAATATTAGAAAAAGAACCTAGTTATAACGAAGAAACATACATGTAATGCTACAAATAAAAAAGACATACTAACATTCACACTGATATAAAATTTAAGCGAACCTACTTTAATCTATTTAAATAATTGGGGTACATTACAACATGAAATCAATTTTTACATCTGACCGATACAAAATAATAATTTTTAATAAAATATCTTATTATATATTCATATTTAAGCAAAACACCCACAGTAAACCATATACATTCCAACGTTATCTCTGTAACATAAACAAAACTTTAAGAGCACACAAACTAGGTTAAAATCTCCAGTTAGTTTTAAAACAGACATACAAATAGCATGTAATAGAAAAAGATTTTTAAAGCAAATTCTAATAAATAATAGTGTAAGTAAATTTTAATGTATAATAACCATAATTATGTGTTTAAAATATTATATTAATTGTATTCTTGATATGGTGTAATAAACCGAAACGTTAGAAAAAAAAATTTAATTAGTTGCACTGACCGAAATCCCTACAAAAAAAAATTTTGTTTAAAAAAAAATGGCATCTTGCATATTTCGAAAAAGTATCATTCTTTTTATCTGTAATTATCTTCCAAGCAGCAAAATCTTTCTACGGGGACTTTTCAACACAGAATGAGATACATCTTTCAAAATTTTTTCCTTACTAAATTTCAAGATATCAAACATCTTTATTTCAAATGGGAATCATAGTTGGCTTTGACTTGAAGATACCGGAAAAACTTCAAACTTTCTAAAAATATATAGCTTGGGCTATATTATATTCATATCATCAGGAAGGATATAAACATATTTCTATTTAAAATAAATGACATTTACAGTGACATTTACATAGTTAGCTACATAAAATAAGAGCTTTTGACATTAGTCAAAAATTGATATTCTTTTCCAGCCATATCCGCCAGATATTAAATTAAAATTCAAACTGATGCAACTATTTTATGAAAAATAATTAAAATATAACTTCCAGATAAAATCATTTTACTTGCAATTCGAAAAGGCAGTTTGACAGTTAAAAAAAACAAAAGTTTCATTGTCTCTCAGAATTAATTAAAAGTCGTTGATATCATCATGTATGAAAACTTCTTCCTTTATTAACAACACTTTATCAACCGAATGGAACACCACATCATAACGCCTTGGTAACCACCGTTAAACTCAATCATTTGTTTGGGAACCAATGAATGCGAACTCGGGGTCCCGTAGTATGGCCTGCAAAATCCCCTGACCTTGGTCCATTGGATTTTTTATATGGGGCTTTATCAAAGATTTGATATTTAAAACGCTCTTATGCAATACTTATTTTAATATTTTTCCTAATGATAATACCCCAATATACATAATATCCCAATGTACATAATACTCAATATACATAATACCCCAATATACATAATACCCCAATATACATAATACCCCAAATGTACATAATACCCCAATATACATAATACCTCAATATACATAATACCCCAATATACATAATACCCCAATATACATTATTTTGAGGTCAAAGCCAACTAAGATTCCCATTTCAAATAAGAAAGTTGGACTTCAAAAAATTTAGTAATAGTGATAATTTTTTTTTGAAAGGTGTCTCATTTTATGTTGAAAAGTGCCTATAGAAAGTTTTTACTGCTTGAGAAAATATACTGAAATAAAAAAGTGATGGCACTTTTTCGAAATCTGCCAAATCTCAATTTTCGCCGATTATTTGAAAATGGTTAGAGATATCTATGTAGTTTTCACCCATCGATGTTTCACGAAAATTAAGCAGTAGATACCTTGGTAGCTTTTTCTCTATCTGATCTCTGTATATTATATTATAAATATATAAAATTATATAAAAGAAAAACTTTTACATTATACAATCAATGTATAACAAAAGGTCCGCAACATGATGGATTTTTTTTATTATAGCATAACTTTCCACTAAAAAAAAGTTCCCTTTAGGTTCTCTTATAGTAGTTAGTTTATAAATACCATAGGTATATATTTGTGGGCGATTTTGAGTTATACGAATTTTATGCTAAATCGGTTATTTAAATTTAAAGTAATCCAAGCTCAAGCAATCAAAAGAAATAATACGTTTGTCTCTGGCACTTCATTAAAATAACAAGAGTTATTCTTTCAGTCACTTTGAGGTTGAGAATTCCATTAATCCAAGACAATACCTTAGAGAACAACAATTTTTTGGCTTAGAAATCTTCCATTTAACGAAAAACGTAAATCCAATTTTATTTCCTTACAGAAAATTTCTCGAGTAATAAAATGACTAACAATTCGGTAATTTTCGTTCGCATTTCATATAAGGTGTCGCAGCAGCTACGTTGATGAACAATTTAATTTATTTTATTCAATCTCTATTTTTCCACCTATAAATAAATACCGTTGGCCGTGAGATAAAATTACTGAATGGAATTTGAGTCAAGAAATAACACGAATGTAAATTTATATTTTATGTGTATCAGAACTCACGCTTTCTGAAGAATAATAATCAAAATCGAATTTTAAAAGAGAAATAAGTTGTTTTTCTTTAATCAATGATATTTAATGAGCACAAACGTACTGTAGTATCTATTGGGTGTCGTAAGTGAGAGGGAACTCTGGAGAATATATTCAACATTATGGCAAAAGGGAAAATACACCATTCCAAAAAATTAACGCACAGTTTTAAACAAATTTAAAAAATTGTGTTTTTTTATAATATACGAAAAAAGGAGCAAGTTAGAGCAGTTTACAATACTTACTGGAATTTAGTGTCGATTATCATTTAATGCTTATCATATTTTAACAAGAAATAACTGCGTGGGAAGAAGGGCAAAATCATTGCTATCTTGGAGTAAATTCAATCCACTATTTTAAGGATATTTCGAGGTTGTGGAGAGGTTGGTGACCACACAAGTACTCCTGATCAATAGAGCCATCGATCGACAGCGACCTGGCAGTATTCGGGTAGACAGACATCCAGAGTATTACGTCTTTGTAAACTACTCGATACCTCCAAACTCATTAAATAAAATATCTGTAATGTAGAAAAACTATGTTTCTTTTATGCATGATGGTGTTTCTAAAATGAGATGACCTGTTCGAAGTACGGACTTAAATTTAATATAACATGTTAGAAACGCAATAGGACGTGAATTATTTTCACTGTAACAGACACCTTTAATATTGGAAGCCTTAATGAAGGGGTTGAAATTTTAGAAAGTACAACTGTTTCATCTTAATACAAATTTAAATTTGTGTAGTGATAATTTCTGACCGTAAGTACACTTGATAATGGTAATGGTAAAAGTCTAACCAGTTCATCAGGCTCCTCGTTGCCTATAACCTCAGCATGTCCCACGCCCTGTGAAACTTCTGGAGAGGGTGCATCCGAAACTGATTTGAAGTCATCGTGGTCGTATTTTGAAAGCTTACATTTCTTAAAAGATCAATTTACTGCTCGAAAAAGAGCAGAAAATCTTCCAGAAATTAAATCGGATATTGTGATCGAAGATACAATTGAATCAAATGCAGAAGAATTCGAAGACAATAATATTGTTAATTCAACATCGGTGAGCAACCAACAACAAATCACTCCTCAATCAATTACCTCAAGTGCTTCAACACCCGTTAGCAGAGAAAGAAAAAGAAAAAATCAAACTGATGATATTGGATCTGCTCTTATAAATATAGAACAAAATAAATTAAGAATTTTGGAAAAACAAACAAAAAATAAAGATGAAGATGAACTTTTTTTTGAAAGCCTACTGCGTCATGTACGTCCACTTAGACCACAACAAAAAATGCTATTGAGAATGAAGATGCAGGAGCTGGTTTATAACTTTTTCCATGGGAATCAAGATAATAATAGTCATCATGTAGGTGCCTCAAAACCTGTTCAAAATCCTTCCCAATATCAAATTGGTCAACCACAATTGATAGAACTTCAAAATGTTTCTGAGTATTTTAATCCAACGTCAGTAGCATCTTATTACAGCAATTTTTCAGAGGAAAGTCAATCAAACATTTTGTAAAGTTCATTTAGGTCAGGGTTTAATTCTTTTAATAAATTATAAAAAGAGAAATCATGTTTTTCTTACCTCAGAGTTACTGCAAGACGTTCTGTAGGATTGATGGGGTTACGACTGAAACTTGTCCACTCTTTCATTAACCGTGGTTCAATTTCTTTCAAAATATAATCAAAAGTTTTAATAGTAATGCGAAAATAAGCATGAAATTTTTCTGTATGTTTCCGTAGCTGCTCATACAAATGGTGAAATTCTCCATGTCTATGTCTCGTTTCATTTATTATGTGAACATTACAGCTTCTTTTTGTCTTTTTCCTATTTTTTTAATAAATAGTAAATTATTATTATTATTATTTTCTTTAAAACAAATCCATACCGACAATTTTATGGAAACACTACCCGATTATGAATGCGCCAATATGGGACTGAGAATCTTTTAACAATGCTCTGCTGTTTCACTACTTTGCTCTCCGCTTTTATCGCAGCTTTACTCTCCGCTCTCTCCTATGTGTTTAGCTTAGTCCTACAGAAAATTACTTCTTACCTCCGAAGAAGCAAGAATGAATTCACAAAACGTCAGCTAGAAGAATTTGTTTTATTGTCCACTATCCGGTAACGTACCCGTATATTAAAATTTGTAAGCTCTGTTAGTTGTAAATAAATTTCTATGGAAGCATACCTATTGCATTCATAATACTTTTTTATTTAGTAATAGAGTTTATAACCTTTTAAGTAAGTACATATCATTTAAAACCTTGCAAAAGTAAATGATTTGTGGAAGCCACCTTGTAAAATGAAAGCTATAAAAGAAAAAGGAATGAGGTGCTAAAATAAAGCACAAAGTATTTTAAAAAGTTCGGATATTTAAAGAAAAATCATCGGCTAGCATCATAAACTTCAACTTTAGTGACTAACTTTCGGGCCCCACTCAAAGAATAAGTGCCATAAAGAGTACTTGAGTTTAAAAGTGCTTTTCAATAAATTATTTTAACCTAAAAAAATGTTATAAATTATGCAAAATTGAGTTGGGTGAGAATTATTAAGTTAAAAGCTACTCACGTTCTTGCCATTACAGATTAAGTTGCTCCCCCTAAAATGGATTGTAAACGATGGTGATATTTTATTACCGAAACTGTCGCTTTCGTAGGAAAATTAGTTTATAGGAAGGTATACAAATATACTGGTTAATCATAACTACATAATATATTTAAACCATTATATTGTTTTTATTTTCCTAGAATTTTACTAAAATTTACAGCAATCTGAATTATAAATAATCTATGCTACAAAAAATTTTGAAATTATAAACATAAAAAACAGAATTATTTTATAAATTCCTAAAAGAATCTACAATACACAAATATCTATATTATACTATGTTCAAATATTGAACTATGTAACTGAACAAATAAAATACTTCCATTTCTCAATAAAAATTATACAAAGAAAATTGACAGGTAAATTGATTAGCTGAAATAAAAGAAAACATCAAATCGTGTAAAAATGCTGTTTTAGCACTTAAATAATATATTTCATACGTACTCAATAGCCTTTTCATCGGATGATTGTGTAGGCCAGGGTGAACTTTTAATTCCATGATTTTCCAAAACCTACTTAAGTAGATAAGATATACCGATTCTAACCCAGTGACAACCATCATTTCGTCTCCAACTTTGGGGCGTTTACGTGGGTGGTCCTATAATCCTAAGTGTTAGTATCGGTGGAGAGGGAGGGAAGATGAGAGGTTTTGACCTATACTATAGACGTAGATCTAAGATAATAACTAAGGAGGTGGAGCTAAGAATGTGTATCTGACCAACGAGAGCATTTCTTATTATAGGAATAAAATGCTGCTAGTATAAGAATCATTAAATGGTCAAAACAATTTTTATATCAAAACACATTTTATAGAACAGGAATGTTCAAAATGCACTGACGGTTTCTGGTATGGAATAACCTTTTAGTGGTTGAATTTTAAAAAAATTACGGATAACATCCTAAAATCTCTGGAAGGTTCCTTTACTTAAAAGTTTAATCGCTTAGGTAATCACCTTTTTCCTCTGCATATCTCCAGTGGAATTGCTTCAATTTCGTTTGCAATGTTTTGTTTGGCTCTTGAGATTTTTTAAAAATCCCCACATAAAATGTCAGGCGTTGCTACGTCAGACGACTGGGCTGGCCAGATTATATCCCCGTTTTAAGAAACTAATCGGCTGGGAAACATATTACGCAGCATATTAATACTGATTCTCGCCCTGTGGCTCATTGCCCCATGCTGCTGAAACCGGTAATTATCATCAAGTTGTTCATAACTTGGCCAGAAAAAGTATAGATCATGTGATAATATCTTTGTGATGTTAGTGTTACGGTATACCCATTCCCTTAAAAAAATATGAACCAACAACTGCAGTGGCTGATATCTCAAACCGGCTGTTTCGCTGGGTAAGGTGGTCGTTCATGTAGTTGAGTTGGATATTCTGGTGCCCAATATCTAAAATTTTGTTTATTAATGAAGTCATTAAAGTAAAAATAAACATCGTCGCTTATAAGCAGACAATATTTAAAATTAGGTTCGCCAGTAATAAGACATAATAATTGTCTACAATAGCTAAGTCGAATTTGATCATCTATTGGGCTTAATTTTTTAACAAGTGGTCAATAGGAAATTACTCAATTTTAATTATCCTGAAGATGATACAATAAAGGTATTAAAACGTCGGTTTCAAAAAAAGTTATTTTCTAAACAAAAATACCATAATCCCATAACAACTGCCAAAAACGTAATTTATTATTTTTTAAACAATCAGAGGTTGCTAATTCTTCTGATCGACGTAAAATTAATATTTCCGGCACAATTTGTTATTTGTCTTCATAGCACGTTGCGATACTCTAAAGAAATACTTTGCTTTTATCAATTCAGAGTAATATGTTGTAATAATTAAAAATTAAAATGTCACCAAGATTTTGCAGAACGTTATAGGAAAATGAAATGTGAAAATGTGGTCACGTTTCAACTGCATTGGGATATAAAGCTGGTCTACTCTGCACCTTATAATAAACGGGTTTGAATTCTTAGATACATGTCGACTTTCTAAGGCTTGATATTAAACTGAAATTTATTACTGAAATCGTATTATTATAAAAGAAATCTTTAATATTGTAGCTGTTTCAGCTTTTTAATTAAACTTAATTGTAACTTTTACTGGGCACGAAATTATATTGCAGACTTAATTGTAACGTAAGCGAAAGTGCGCTTACTTTTTGATTGAAGTTGCAGTTCTACGTAATTTATATAGTTAGTTTTGCAAGCTTTTGATAAAGAGAATTTACCAAAATCTTTAGAAAATATGTAAACGTAGCCAAAAATAAACTGTTATATGTAGAGACCGCATCTTAGGTAGTCATTCCAGCTACGGATTTACATATAACTCTAGTACAGTAATATAATAAAATTAATATGTTGTGAAATTAAATGATAAACGATTTTTTTGGAATTTCTTTATTGTATATTGCTAATTTCTTGCAAAATACAACAACAAAAATACAAATTTTATACTCTCGTAATTACATGAAACATTAAAGAAACAAAAAACTGTATTTGAAATATAGGTGCCATCATATTACAAACATAAGTTGCATTGTCATATTTTAAATGTAAAATAGTAGTACTTAATTACTGAAAAAGTTTATAATAAATTTTTCTTAATTAAAGCCATACGAATTATCTAAAACTAAATGACAAAGCCCTAAATTAAATGTAGATTTTGTACGTCTGTTATTGATTGAAAACGTCTATATCATGTCGCAATTCAAATAAATAAGCCTGGCCAAGCCATGGTAGATTAAGGGTCAGGCGCAATACCATCATCCGCTTTTTTAGCTAACGACACACTTCCGTTGTTATCTGTCGGTCGATGCATAGAGTACTAATAAATAATAAATAATGTTGAGCGTAAAGAGTAGAAAACGACCGTACGCTGAGAAAGTGAATAAATTTATCGGTGAATTTCCGGATTCATTCTATGATGGATGTAAAATAATTTGTAAAGTTTGTGATCAAGACTTAATGTGCTGGAATAAATACGGCTAAAAAATTCATGTCAATAGTAACCGGCATAAAAATTGAAAAAATGGCGTGTCTTCTTTGGAACCTCAGTTTATGTTTGATTTACTGTTAATGCTGATTGCCTGTGATGTTTCCCTGTGCATATTGGATAAACCAGCATTTCGGGAATTCTGGAATAAATACAATCCCCAGGTGAATTTATCAAGTCGTTCATCGTTACGTAGATATGTACCAAGTGTTCGTGAAGACACTGTAAATAGGATTAAATGTGCATTAAAAAATACACGGCTGTGGTTATGTGTTGACGAGACAACAGATTGTAAAAAAAAATCTATTTTAAATGTTATAGTACGTGTACTCGACCCTGTTAAACCAACATTTCCACTTTTACTTCTTAGCTAGAAAAGACTAACTGCGTGTACTGGCGAAACAATTACGCGGGTGGTGTTGGAGACTTTACTAATAAATAAATGATAATACTAAATAAATAAATAAATAAAATAAATGGAAATAAATTTTATTAATACTGGTCCACTTTATAAAAATATGTACAAAACTCACCTTCTTAAGCAGATTTATGAAGTAGCTTGGTTGTCGTTATCACAAACTGGGGCAGTTCTATAATAACTGTGTAGCATCAGATATGTTTCTACAGTTGTCTCAGTAAGCGATGTTCGCTGTGGTGAAGAAATATGTTTTTATTTTGAAAAAGACCGTTCGACATCTATGGAAGTAATACAGGTATAAGTAAAACACTCTGTGAACTCACTTAACGCAGCTGTAGATGCACCATCACAAATTTGTCTTAATTTGGTAATATCAGGATCTTTCCGTAATACACTCTCGAATTTTTCAATAACGGGCTTATTTTTTGCATCATTTATAGTCTGTAGCTGTGTATTTACGTCGTCCACTATTTGCAGCGATTCCACTAACGTCAACGAAGTATTTTGCAATTTTTCTATTGCGTCGTGTAGTCCTCTATAATTGTTATAAACAGTTTTTAAATCTATTTCAAGGGAGACATCTTGAAAGCTTGTCTGGCTTTCCTTAATAGCTGCAGCCTCGTTATTGTTGAACTGTAGTATCACAGTTTTTATTTGTTGAAAATATTCAGCATAATAAAAAGCTGCCTTCAACCATGTTCCCCAAGGTGTAAGAATCGGCTCTGGTGGTTCCGGAATACCAGGACACAGTGTGTGAAATGCTCGAAGCCGTTTAGGAGATTTGAGAAATAGTTTTTTTGTATTTGCTATTAATGCATCTACCTCTGGAAAACATTTTCGAATCGTTTCTGCTACAAGATGGAACGCATGCACTTTACACGTAACATGTAAAATCCTACAATCGTCTCTTTGAAGAAAACGGCGCACCAAACGTATTGTCGCAGAACCGTCGGTCACAAACATCAACACTTGACTTGTTGACAGTTCAAAGTTTTCGAAAGTCTCCAACACCACCCGCGTAATTGTTTCGCCAGTACACGCAGTTAGTCTTTTGCTAGCTAGTAAAAGTGGAAATGTTGGTTTAACAGGGTCGAGTCCACGTACTATAACATTTAAAATAGAATTTTTTTTTACAATCTGTCGTCTCGTCAACACATAACCACAACCGTGTATTTTTTAATACAAATTTAATCCTATTTACAATGTCTTCACAAACACTTGGTACATATCTACGTAACGATGAACGACTTGGGAAATTCACCTGGGGATTGTATTTATTTCAGAACTCTGCTGGTTTATATAATATGCGCAGGGGAACATCACAGACAATCAGCATTAACAGTAAATCAAACATAAACTGAGGTTCCAATGAAGACACGCCATTTTTTTTATTTTTATGCCGGTTACTATTGACAAGAATTTTGCAGCCGTATTTATTCCAGCACATTAAGTCTTGATCATAAACTTTACAAATTATTTTACATCCATCATAGAATAAATCCGGAAAATCACCGATAAATTTAATCACTTTATCAGCGTACGGTCGTTTTCTACTCTTTACGCTCAATATTATTTATTATTTATTAGTACTCTATGCATCGACCGATAGATAACAACTGAAGTGTGTCGTGTCATCGTCATCGTAAACAAGCGCGATGGCATTGGTATTGCGTCCGACCCTGAATCTACCATCGCTTGGCCAAGCTTATTTATCAGTGCTCTTTGAGATAAAACAGGTAAAACAACGTATCATTTCCAGTTTACAGATAAAAAGCACCAAATTTCGTTAGAAATGAAATACTCAAGTTCAATATTATGTTTGAAAATAGATTTTCGGCGTTAAAATTTGTTTCGAATTCCTGAATACTTAAACCTATTTATCTCTAAAATTATTTTGCTCTGTGGGTATGTTCTGTTTTAATTATTTTTTTCACATGTAAATATTTACATACTAGAATCAGATAAGTTAGTTTTTTAGCTTGTAATTTCCCATATTTACATGTTCATGATTATCGAAAATATAATTAATCTGCGTTAACAAACAATTTTAATTTTGTGAACTGCATTCAGTAAAACAGTTTATAAGCGGGCACAATTTAATAAACAGTTCAAAATTATATCCAAACATTTACATAATTAATTGTACCAGTATTTACGTATCTAATACCCTATTTCAACGATTGTTTGCTGTACAATTCTAATAAAGTTAAAACCGTTAAAACTAAACTGCAATCCAACTTCACCACTAATTTAGGAAATTCAAATTTATAGACAATAAATTTATTGATACCAACATCATTTCCACATGGCAACAATGGCGGGTTAAAATTGAAACATGTTTGTAAAGGTAGCCATAACTTTATATTGCCAACAAAATTGATTTTGTTTATTAAAATATGTCAACAATTTGATGATTTCGCAGATGTCTATGTAAAATATTTTTTTATGTGAATAATTGTAATTGTTATTACATACACATTTTTTATGCAATCACATAGTTGAAAAAATGACAGATATTTGGTTTAAAATTTTTCTGTCGTTAAATAATCTGCACATTTAATCAGTGGCTGCTCGTGATAATTTTATTTGGGGGGGGCTCTAGTTTATTAAAAAAGATGAACAGCATAATAATAAAGACTCACCCTCAGTCTCTACGTAATTTCATCCAACTAGAACTACAATTTTTGATAACAAAATAAAAAGTTTTATGTACATATGTACAAAACAAGTTCACAATATAATAATCACTTAAAAATGCGAGTAAAAATGTTATTGCTTATACACAAAATCAAGTCTTCTGTTTTTCTGGGAAATAAAATATTTTATGACTTTTTTGTCAAAATTGCTTATGTTATGGATAAAATTATTCACTGACATCATTGCTAGGGCATTAAGGCGTTCTTCATTCATAGTGTTTCTTAAAAATATCTCTATTCTTTTAAGAGTTGAAAAACATCTGATTCAGCAGTAGACATCGGAGTTGTCACAATAATTTTTAGTAACGACCGTTCAGCTGAACGTTTCATTTAAACCATTTTCAGACAGCCACGAAAGCATGTTTAGGCCACCTACAATATTTTTAATATTCGTTCTTGAACAAATGATATCCAATAGTCCTTAATTTGTCTTGTTGTAACATTGGATGAGAGTCAACAACTGATTTGAAAGTCGACGTCGGAAATTTCTTTGAATAATTAAGAAAATTGTCTACAGTCACTAAAGATGTGGCTTCTAAATGACCTCTGTATGACAATCTTTCTTTCATCTGGAAAATTATTGTATCACACACTTCCTTAGCAATTACGAGAATTTCTATTTTCGGTATTAATTTTTCTCCGTTTATTCTCATTCTCAGTATTAGTAATTAGAAACTAATTCTTTGTTAAACTTATTTTGAGTGTGAAGTACAGTTTCTAGATATTTCTCTTCATTACTACATCCACTACTCTTAGTGTTAAAAAATATAGTTTAAAAAAACTAAAAAACACGCTTTTAAAGCACATCAAACTAAAAAGTGAAAAAATAATTATTAATATAAACTGAAAACAATAATGAACGAAAAATACTAGTATTATTGTGAAAAAAAGCGTGGGTTGCTCGATATACGAAAAATATGGCATAAAGCGTCCCACGCTTTTTTCACAATAATACTAGTATTTTTCGTTCATTATTGTTTTCAGTTTATATTAATAATTATTTTTCACTTTTTAGTTTGATGTGCTTTAAAAGCATGTTTTTTAGTTTTTTTAAACTATATTTATTTTTCACTTTTTAGTTTGATGTGCTATGAAAGCGTGTTTTGTAATTTTTTTAAACTATATTTATATTGCTTATTGATGCTGATATTATAACATATTACCATCCAACAGATATTTCCTGAAAAAAATTATTTTTTTATTTCAGCCATGGGATTTGAACTCACGCCCGAGGAGTCCGTCGTTTCGCGTCGACTAAGACTTGTGCCTTAGCCCGCTCGGCCAACGACCGAACTGAGAATCACGGAATATACTTACAATATTAAGCCTCTTGCTCTCACGCAGAGGATACGTGATGAAAGGAATGGCGATCCTGATTAGGATAATGATATAAACTTATCAAATTATTGTATTGTTACTGGTTCTTCGTAAGTGTACAAAGTTTCAATTAAATCTGTCCGTTTAAAGTAGGTCAAAATCGAATCCAAAGAGTCGGTTACAAACAAACAAACTCACAAACAAACATACAGGTGAAGCTAATAAAAGCGTGTTAAAATCAGGACAGTTCTTAAATTACCTATTTCAAATTACTTCACAACCTTAGATAAATTTCATATTTATCTTGGTTTACTTAAATTACTTCAGATTAATTTACAACCTCAGATAAATCTCATATTTATACCCTATTTTTGCGTTGTAAAAATTTAGTATAATATTCACATCTGAAGAAGCCACTGTGTTGGTGAAACGACTATTATGTAAAATAAATTCAAAATAAATTTCGTGAAAAATCAAAAAAACAATACAAAATTTTATTATGTTTAGTAATTTCAATTCAAACCCTTCACCTTTTTTTTGGTCAATATTGTCTGTATTTCTGGTCTGATATTGATTAAATAATATGTCTCCAAGTGGAAAGATTTTGTGAAATATTTTCTTTAAAATATACCTATTTTTAGTCACCTGGTCATTTTGTTTTAGAATATTAAGTCTATTAACTGAATCTAACTGAACTGAAATATTTACCGAGTCTAACAAAGCCAAATCTGTACTGACTTTATGTGATATGCAGAAATTACGTGTTTTTTTATTTTTTGATTTAAATTTTTAGAATTTTAAATCCTGTTACCGACCATATCTTGTCCATTCCGACAGAATCGGAATAAAATAGAACACATGGACAACAAAATAGAGCATTTACCTTATCACATCCACAAATCCACTGATATTTTTTGTAAATTTCCTTAGAGAAATACCTCGTGAAAGTACGCTACCTTGTCTGGTTGGCTAAAAGTCAATAATTCTGGTGTTGGTCGTCCTAGTTTCTTGATTTTTACTTTCTCTGCTAACGGCAGAGTTTTAAAATTCATTTTCAGAATATTATTTATAACTATTCTCAGACGCTTTGGCATCAACCAACTTAAAATAACACAAAAACACTCAAAACAGTGAATCCACAAAAAGAACACCAGCGAAACGATATAAGCACTACTACACTACACAAACATTAAAAGCGCAGTGCGGCTCTGATAACTTGAGCCTTTTGTCACGTTGTAAAAACCGTTCTCCGCGGTCAATGATTTTCGCGCTCGGTTCGTTTCTTCATATATTTTCTTATGCAAAGAATGGCTCATATGAGCTGAGCCTATTCCATACTCTCTAGTGAGAGTTATAAGTTGACGATCAGTAATTATGCAACTTTATCGTACACATAACCGTCGCAAACGGGTAATAATTATGTTAAAAAGATATTAAATATAAAAAAACTGAAAAAAAATATCATGCATTTAATTACTGTTAAATTTACCTAATAGTAACTTGGGAGGCTCGAGCCACTGTACCTCTATAGAGCAGCCGCCACTGCATTTAATATACAACGACATACAAAAGTATGCAAACAAGGGGTTTTGTGTTGTGGTGAATTTTTTGTTTGTTTGGGTTTTAACTGTATTCGACAGTTTGTACTACTTCGACTGAGTGTCGTCATATTATTTTTGAAATATTGGGAAAAAAGTAGTTTTTTATTAGGACACAACATTTATTATGGATCAAGTATACAATTCCACTATTATTTGAAATATCACATTATAACAAACAAATTTTTATTGTTTGATAAACTTTTATGTTGCCCTTGTACAACCCTCTAGGAGAGTGAGGAAACTATTTCCTTTTCATCCATTGACATCCATATTTTAAGTGTCTTCGTTTTGTTCTATACACAATGTAGCCCAGTAATAAATTACATTACTTGTTCTTAACAGTGAACTTTTTTGTTATTGACTCCATCTGATTTCAACTGCTACGTGTATACTACGAGGTACTAGTTCTTCCTTCGTTTAAGGCATTGGTCTGTTAACATGAACGGTATATTTATAATCACATCATAGTGAATAATTCAGGGGTATAAGGTTTAAGATTAAGTTGTATTAAAGCAAGTCAGGAGCAATTTAGCAAGCATACGTCAAATACGATTTACTTACTATACATGAAAATTATGGTATATTAACAGATGTTATGGAAAAATTATCCAACTGGTTATCTTTATCCGAATCTTTTGAAATAATTAACAACGTAAATATGACATTTTAGACGTTAACAATGGTGTTATTGTGGCAAAATTTAAAATCGTTTTAATTAAAAATGCGGATATTGACAAATTACGAAATATTAACAAATGATGGACGTGCAAGTAATTTAAAACGATATTATGCATATGCAAATATTACGTGTTTGGATTAGAATGGTCATTCCAAAATAAACCTGAATTTACACTAGCGATAATAAGGGGACTAGAAGTTATATTAATGTGCAAATATATGCTGACAACAATAAACACATTATTGGACATGATATAAGGAGTAAGACTTTGTAAGTTACACTTTACCCTTCACTGAAGTCAGTCAATTTCTTAACACGAGCTGTGTTTAATTATAAGTGCTAAAGCCTAAAGTGTTTCTGTACTTTCCACCAAAGTTGCGTAACTTTGCGTACTTAAAATGTATGCTAAAACACACTTACAATACGTAAATTAAAGAAGAGGCTATAAAAAAACGAAAACAGCTTTTACTACCAGTTAAAAAAATCCACAATTCAAGCATGTAATGCGATTAAACGTGTCAACGTAGGAACTACTTAGAGCAGTTGTCGCACTTTACATATTTAGTGTAACGCAGATCAGGGACAAACAAGGTTAAATGGAATACAGTAGGTCAGACAAAGGTGGGTTGAAAGGAACACATTACAAAGGGTCAGAATAATATGGATCTCGACGCATCCGTCCATTGGTTGACTTCAAATGGCCGCCATTTCGAGGCGCTGCGGTCATCACACGCACTTCAAACATTCCTGTTACGACCTTCATCAAAATCTTCATTGCTTGGATCCTCACATTACATTAAGTACATTCCAGATTTTAGGGCTTTTTATTAAGCGAGATTTTTTATTTTATACCTCAAATGTTTTATCTATTTACGTTACTAAATGTTATGTATACAAATGCTTTCCATTATTTGAAGATAATCGAGATTAAAGTTTAATTACCCGCATTTTTTTGTAGTGTAGTGATTTAAACAATTTTAATAGATAATATACTGAACTGCCGGCAAATACAAAATTAAAACCTAATATATTGGACAGTATGTCCGAAACTGTAACATAGAACTGCTTGTTTTCTTTTCAACCAAATAATGAAATCTTCTGAATAATTTTCTTGTCCAAATTTGTCCAATACATAATGTAATAAGATACATACTTTTGGTTTCGGAGCATTCTAGACCAGCATGTTTCTCAATACCTAACTTATAAAAGGGTTTCTCCAAATGGGATGCTAGTGATACAATAAGAAAATATTGAGCAAAAAAAGAGGCATTTCAATGAACACATAAAACACAATGTAACTAGCGTTTAGGACAATTTGAAAGACAGAACCTTAATAAAATAACAGATTGATTGATAATATCAAATATTTCCCAATCCAAAGATCTTTTGGCTTTTTGCACAAACAAAACGGCAACAAATACGAACGTCTGGTAAAATGTCATCAAAAGATGCGATAATTCGTAGAACATTATACACATTTTCTGAATTTTTTAGTTCGGAATGTACAACTGGCAATCATGTGACTGTATACATTAATAATTTTAAGATCATAGATGTTACAAATATTTTTGTTAGAAGTACAAGATACTATAAAAAAGTTAAAGAAGGATATCTGGTCCAGACTTTATACCATTTTGAGAAAATTAAGTTTTGTCCTTAACTGCTTTGTTTTGGAGAAAGTGTGATGATTTAAAAAAAAGATCCTTAATATGTATTGCTTAGAATTATGTTACAATATGTTCTCGAATATTAAATTTCGCACAAAAGGGTTTTGTTTGGACGTACAAGATAAATTTCTTTACGTCTAACTAAGCCTTCAATTTCAACCACAGTGCATTCACACAATTTTCCTATCCATTTCGACATCTGTCATATTGTGAGTAGCAACTTCTGAAACGGTGTATGATGTTTCTTAAGACCTATAAGTGACATTTTATTGAAAATACCAATTCTCTCATCCTTTGTGAAGTTGAACCAAATTTTTTAAAACACTTTCCTCTATTTATCCTGTGCTTTATGTATCCAATAGACAGTATAAAATAAATTGGATCTCCTAAGCTATACTCTCACCATTGGTTTCAGTAATATTTTATGGTCTTTGTGGTTTAGCCAAGGTCTGCGTTTTATGCTTTAAATATTGATGATAGGCCAGTAAGTAAGTAGTTATAAATTGTTGCCGTAAGCTCTCCAAAGTGAGAAATAATTTATCAAAGGATACATTATATTTTCATGACAAACAAGGTATTTGGAATTTGTTGGAATTGCCAATTTAATCGATTTATTACATCCCATAAAACATATAAAACATATGTTCGTGCCGTTGGTCTTACTTTAAAGTGGCCCCTAAATCTTTATGTAATTTTATATGTTGACATATATTTTTAAAATGTGTGAAATAAAAATAATGCCATTCATATTTTTATTTCAATTAATTAACAATAATTAATACACTAACGCTGAAGTAATTTTTCCAAATAAAAACTATTCGAACTATACTCGACGTACGTTCCATCACCCAAGTTGGCATCATCTAGAGATGGTTAAAACCTGGTTTTAAACACGTATTTAATAATATACAAAGGGTTCAATTATTAAGAATTAGAGAAATAAATGCAATTTTTTAAGAAACAATAATATTAATACTCTTTATCAGATACTCAGAAATTACACAAAATTCTCATTTACAATAATATAAAACAAGTGAATATTTGCTTCATAATTAAGGTAACAAGTATATACTAATATTCCGGGGGGGTTGGGGGGGGGGGGGGGGGGGGGGGGGGGGGGGGGGGGGCGCCCGGGGGCGGGGGGGGGGCGCGGGGGGGGGGCCCCCCCCCGGGGGGGGGGGGGGGGGGGGGGGGGGGGGGGGGGGGGGGGGGGGGGGGGGGGGGGGGGGGGGGGGGGGGGGGGGGGGGGGGGGGGGGGGGGGGGGGGGGGGGGGGGGGGGGGGGGGGGGGGGGGGGGGGGGGGGGGGGGGGGGGGGGGGGGCGGGGGGGGGGGGGGGGGGGGGGGGGGGGGGGGGGGGGGGGGGGGGGGGGGGGGGGGGGGGGGGGGGGGTAAAGGGGGGGGGGGGGGGGGGGGGGGGGGGGGGGGGGGGGGGGGGGGGGGGGGGGGGGGGGGGGGGGGGGGGGAACTTATTTTCAATAATTTAGTGTGACTGCCAAACTAAATTAAACGCGACTCTAAATTCATATTTATTTGGAAGAAATAGTGTTAACGTGATGTAGTTTTCTACGAAAAACCAAAATATCATATACTGCACTCAGTTTTTCTTCAGTGCCGAGTTTTGGTGTTTCGTGGAAAGGTACGTCAGAGTTATCTTTACATCAAAAGTTCCAACCCACTTCAGAAAGAAACAATGTTTTAAAATATAAAAACTATACATCAGATATCCTTCTATCTAAAACTGTTGCAAAGAAACTACATATATTTAACTTTATTAACATTTATAACAGGTACTTATATATCATTCTTAAAATCCCCCACTATCTAAGGAAAGAATTTATGAAAATTAAATCCTAATGACTTACTGCTTATATGAACTCCAAATCGTTTTATTTTCACTATAAAGTTAAATTAAGAAAATTATCCGTACCCCTTATTACGTACGGTCACAGTCGGGATACTATTAATAAATTATATTTAAATATAGCTTGCAGCAAAACACGAATTTTAGTGATTTTGTACTTTTAAGTGGTAAAGGCTATTATAGGCAGGGTATAATAATTTATGCTAGTTTTAAATGTAATGAAATTAATTTCATTGGTTTTTTGTCATATCGTAAATATGTCTCAAATAGAAATATGAATGTCTGAAAATGGCCCCCCTCGAATCTACATACATACTTGATGAAGGGACAAGACGAAATATTTGTGATTAACGGTTTTTTTGTGAAATACCTCCTGCCTGAAATACACATTTGAAATACCATTCACATATTTGTGTTAAAAATGGGTACACAAATCTCATATAAATTATAGTACAAAATGGTTCATTTCATAACAACTACATCCCACCTTCCCAGTATACATTTCCAGTGCATCTAAGGTTTACCATTATCGTCATTAAAGAAGCCTCTGTAGCTTAGACATCAACAGATTATAAATAAATATAAGTTTACAGTTTAAACTATCTGAATTAACTTGACTATAAGTAAGATCACCACTAAATTGCTACTAATTTACCAGTAACGATATCTAGGAATATTTGGTTGTAATTTAATGAAAGAGTCAACTGGATACATTGAAGTACAAAAAGACGGTAGGTGTGTTTCATTCGCTTGACAAAAAATAAAGAAAGGAAAACTGTATGATGTAACTTATGGCTATTGATATTAGAATATACACAGTCTACGCACTTCCCCGCTTAGTAATAGTTATTATATTATGTTATGAAATAGATCAATAGGTAATTCTATCACATTAACTAGTTCTTCACTTGTACTAATTATACTGGACGTAATTTCTTGTGTAGCTATTACATAAATACCTAATAAAATAGCAGCAAACTAATTTATTTTAATACGAGCGCAAAATTAATATCAGTGCTAGTTGGAAACCACAGTTAAACATGTGACATCACGTGCGTCAATGTTGGCTGGTGCCAGATGACATTTTGACCGCAAACGTAACTTCAGCAGATGTCGCTACTGCAGCACTATCTGCAATAACTGACCAGTTTCAAATTTAATATAACACTGCATGTAGTTTTTAGTTGAGAATTAATAAAAGCTCGAATGTAGCGAAAATAGCAAATGTTGTATTTTATTGTTTATTTTGTAATTTGAAACTTTATATATTTTGTATGGAACACAGTACGACTAATACAGCAAAATTTTCCGTTTAATTAATTAGTAATTTTGAATTATACAATATTATTTCCCATATTATTTACCTTTTTAATATAAATATGAAAAAAGATACAAGGTGTCACTGAAAGGATACAAGCACCATCAAAAAGGGCTGACGAAGAACATATTCCTCTAAGTGGACACGTTAATAGGCAAAATTATCGAAATTGGGCGACCGAAAATCCTGGCATAGTTCATCAAAATAATTTACATTCCCAGAAAGTTATATTTTGGTGCGCAGTTTCGTCATAAAGGACACTATTTTTTTAAGGATAGTTTCAAAGGTGTAACCATAACGTCCCAAAGGTATTCACAAATGATTCACACGTTTTTCTTGTTATAAATTGGAGAAGAAAAAGATGTGTATTAGTTTCAGCAAGATGGTTCAACCAGCCACACAGCAAGAAATTGTATGCAGGTCCTACTAGAGAAGTTTCTACATTGTTTAATTTCTCGCAATGGTGCCATGCATTGGCCAACAAGTTGCTCAGATATCACTGATCGAGATTTTCTTCTTCGGGGATACCTAAAAACTAAAGTTTCTTTTGCAATACCAAGTACACCTGATGAACTTAAAACAAGCACTGAAACAGAAATTCGATCTATTCCACAAGAATTTTTCATTAGTTATGTCTAATTAAGTCAGCTGCTTAGAAGAGTGGGGGAAGTCACTTTCGGCATACGACATTTCATAAATGAATCTTCTGTTCTTATACCTCAACAAACTATTTGTAATTTATGATTAAGATCGAGAGATCAATTCCAGGGTTACCTCTAGGTGGTGTGCCATTTCATAAATATGTTCATGCATATATGACACAATTATCTTACCTTATAGTTATATTGGCGATTTTAGAAACATTTAAAATTAATACGAAGAGGACTGAAAGTCTTGGTGAATGTAACACTAAGGGCAAGTTGTACAAATGTAGTTCAGCCAAAGCTCAGTTGAGCGTAGTATAAAATCCCAGGATACCATTGTTGAAACAATCGTAACCTTGGATTTAAAACTAAGTTCAACTGAGCTTTGGCTGAACTACATTGGTACAACTGACCCTAATACAAACATGTATTAACTAGCGATCATAAGGGTAAAAGTATATTACTAATATTTGTTATAAATACTCCGGAGTTAATCTCCAGCGCTCTCATTAAAAATTGTGAAAATTGCGAGAAAAAACGTTCAATATCAACAGATGTAATTGGTGCATTTAAAATATCTGACTTTTTCAGAAACTCCACATTTAAATCTTGTGTAAAAAAGTTTACTTCTTTGCCATTTAAAAGTTCCACTAAAAGTGCCACTTGATAACGTAAGAAATTTCTACTAAATCTAAGGGGGAAGGAGGGAGAGGGGGGGGGGGGGGGCAGGACCAAAAGGGGGGGGGGGGGGGGGGGGGGGGCGGGGCGCGCGCCGGGAAAGAAGAAAAAGGGGGGGGGGCGAGGGGGGGGGGGGGGGGGGGGGGCGCGGGGGGGGGGGGGGGGGGGGGGGCCCGGGGGGGGGGGGGGCGCGGGGGGGGGGGGGGGGGGGGGGGGCGCGGGCGGCGGCGCCCCCCCCGGGGAGGCGCGGGCGCCGGGGGGGGGGGGGGGGGGGGGGGGGGGGGGGGGGGGGGGGGGGGGGGGGGGGGGGGGGGGGGGGGGGGGGGGGGGGGGGGGGGGGGGGGGGGGGGGGGGCCGGGGGGGGGGGGGGGCGCCGCGGGGGGGGGGGGGGGGTCCCCCCCGCCGCCGGGGGGGGGCCCCCGCCCCCGGGGAGGGGGGTTGGCCCGCCCGAAGAGGTTTTCCGCGGGGGGGGGCCCCCGGGGGGGGGGGGGGGGGGGGGGGGGGGGGGGGGGGGGGGGGGGGGGGGGGGGGGGGGTTGGGGGGTGGTGGGGGGTGTGTTGGGGGGGGGGGGGGGGGGGGGGGGGGGCGGGGGGGGGGGGGGGGGGGGGGAGGGCAGGGGAGGGGGGGGCAGGGGAGGGGGGGGGGGGGGGGGGGGGGGGGGGTGGCGGGGGGGGGGGGGCCGGGGGGGGGGGGGGGGGGGGGTTGTCCCCCCCCCAGCAAGGAGGAGAGAGAAAAAAGAGGGGGGGAAAAAAAAAAAAAAAAAAAAAAAAAAAAGGGGAGGGAAGGGAAAAAAAAAAAAAAAAAAAAAAAAGAAAAAAAAAGAGAGAGAGATTTGGGAAAGAAAAGGGGGGAGGGGGGGGGGGGGGGGGGGGGGGGGGGGGGGGGGGGGGGGGGGGGGGGGGGGGGGGGGGGGGGGGGAAGGGGGGGGGGGGGGGGGGGGGGGGGGGGAGGGAGGGGGAGAAAAAAAAAGGAGGGGGGGGGGGGGGGGGGGGGGGCGGGGGGGGGGGGGGGGGGGGGGGGGGGGGGGGGGGGGGCGGCGGGGGGGGGGGGGGGGGGGGGGGGGGGGGGGGCGGGGGAGCCGCGGGGGGGGGGGGGGGGGGGGGGGCCCCGCCGGGCCCCAGCAACTTTGGGGGGGGGGGGGGGGGGGGGGGGGGGGGGGGGGGGGGGGGGGGGGGGGGGGGGGGGGGGGGGGGGGGGGGGGGGGGGGGGGGGGCGGGGGGGGGGGGGCGGGCGGGGCGCGGGGGGGGGGGGGGGGGGGGGGGGGGGGGGGGGGGGCGCGGGGGGGGGGGGGGGGGGGGGGGGGGGGAGGGGGGAGGGGGGGGGGGGCGGGCGGGGGGGGGGGGGGGGGGGGGGGGGGGGGGGGGGGGGGGGGGGGGGGGGGGGGGGGGGGGGGGGGGGGGGGGGGTTTTTTTGGGGGGGGGGGGGGGGGGGGGGGGGGCGCGCGCGGGGGGGGGGGAGGGGGGGGGGGGGGGGGGGGGGGGGGGGGGGGGGGGGGGGGGGGGGGGGGGGGGGGGGGGGGGGGGGGGGGGGGGGGGGGGAGGGAGGGGGTTTTTAAAAAAAAGGGGGGGGGGTTTTTACATAAAAAGAGGGAATTGGGGTAATTTTACAGTAAGGATTGGAAAAAGAAACGCGCCGCCTGCCGCCGCCCCCCGGCGGGGGGGGGGGGGGCGGGGGGGGGGGGGGGGGGGGGGGGGGCCGGGGGGGGGGCAGGCCGAGCGGGGGGCGCACCAAACGGGGACACAACCAAGGGGGGGAAAAAAAGGGGGGGGGGGGGGGGGGGGGGGGGGGGAGAAAGAAAACAAAAGAAGAAAAGAGCGAGGAGAGCAGGAAGAAACAAAGACACAGAGGGCAAGGAAGGGAGGGGGGGGCGGGGGGGGGGGGGGGGGGGGGGGGGGGGGGGGGGGGGGGGGGGGGGGGGGGGGGGGGGGGGGGGGGGGGGGGGGGGGGGGGGGGGGGGGGGGGGGAGGGGCGGGGGGGGGCCCCGGCCCCCGGGGGGGCGCCGGGGGGGGGGGGGGGGGGGGGGGGGGGGGGGGGGGGGAGAAAAGGAGGGGTTTTTAAAAAACAACAACACAAGGGGGGAGGAAAGAAAAAAAAAAAAAAAGAGAGGAAAAAGAGAGGAGAAAAAAAAAAAAAAAAAAAAAAAAAAAAAAAAAATTTTTTTTTTTTTTTTTTTGTGGGGTTGGGGGGGGGGGGGCGGGGACACGCCCGGGGCGGGGGGGGCGGGGGAAAAAAAAAAAAAAAAAAAAAAAAAACAATATTTCTGTGGGGGGGTGGGGGGGGGGGGGGGGGGGGGGGGGTTTTTGTTTTTTGGGTTTTTTTCAAATTTTCCCCGTGGGGCAAAAAGGGGGGGGGCCCCGCCCGGGGGGGGGGGGGGAAATTCCCCCCACAAGGAAAAAAATTTTCAAAAAAAGGGGTTTTTGGGGGCAAATTGTTTCCCCCCAAAAAATTTTTTTCGGGGGGGGGGGGGTCTGACAACGGCGATTTTACTCCACTATAGTTAAAATTTGTTTGCCTGCCTTGATGAGAGATTGGCGAGCGTACTAGTTTTGTTAGACTTTTCCAAGGCTTTTGAGTCAGTGGATCATAATTTATTGACGGCAAAATTAAAATATTATGGTTTAGATGACACTACACTTTTGTTTTTTAGTTCATATGGTTCCGTGGTCTAGTGGTAACGTACTTGCCTCGAAACCTCGGGGTCCCGGGTTCGATTCCAGGTGGAGGAGCTGGGATCTTTTCGGAAAGAGAAATTAATCCCAATATACTCGGATATTGGATGTGTGTCTGTTATCTCTTAATGTGTAACCCTCTCCCGCACAAAGTCATTCCAAGCCTTCAGGGATAAAGGGGTTGTAATTATATGTGATGTTATTATTATTATTATATTTCGAAAATCGTTGTCAAATTGTCCGTACAAATCTAGGCATGTCATGGTCTGAGCTAGTGTCATCTGGTCCAAGGTCAATATTGGGTCCATTTCTTATTTCTTGTATACACATGATATTTTTTAACGTTACTAAGTTTTCATAAGTTCATTGTTAAGAAATACGAATATTTTATATGGTGTCATATTATGAAACTAAATAATTGTAGTTCCTATTAATAAAAAAAATGCATCAGTATTTCCTGCAATTTTATATAATAAATCTACATGGTAGTTAAGACGATTAATTTGTTTTCGCTTTTCGATATTACCAACAGAAAATTTTTAACGGCGATTTATAGATTTAAATTGGACACCTGGTGAAAACGCTACTTTAATTTCGCACTCTTTTACATTTCTACGTGTTGTCCACATAGATGTTTTATAAATGCTACGTATTTAGAGAGTATTTATTCATTTTCAACATAGGGCAGTGGGCGTAAACGTAATTGTTTTTTATAGCTGCAAGTCATCCAATTACCTGATAAAAACCTTTAATTGTTGCCGTTTTTACAAAGAAAACAAATGTATTGCATAATACCTACATTAGTATGAAATAATAAAATATTAGCATTTCATACTATTTGGGTATGTAAAATTCGTCTCTGGAATGTATCGCTACCTCCCGATCTATCGTAATTACTCCCTCAATGGAATGCTCTGTAAATTAAAACTTCATTTCAAAGACGACTATTACAGGTAGTAAAGTTGCAATTAGTAAATAAATGTTCTAAATTCATCATGCAATTAAAATTAGCTTCAGTGAAAGACATGTACATATTAAAAAAAAAAACATTTTTTATCCTTGAATATACATATACTTTTTATTTAATATAAGAAGTCTGAGTCTATGTAGTCGAAGTACACAGTATGTTTTATTTGATTTCAATAATCCCTTTTAAAAGTGATATTACCAAAATTCAGAATGAATTTGTTGACGGTGTCATTTGCATAAATCAATGAGAAGCTGTGTTGGCACTTCCTAACATTGTATCGTAAAATAACAATTACTATAAAACAGACAGTCTGATATTATACTCTATAGCATGCAAAGTACATGAAATTTAACCCAGAATGGCTATTAACATAAATGAAACATATTAAAAAAATTGCTAACGCCTTTGCAAATAAGCCCTTTGATAATTTGAAAGATTATCACGTTTTATAGCCGAGGAACAGCCCAATAGAATATGAAAGTGTAGCAATTTGATTATAAGATCACAGAGCAATATCATTTAATTTTAACGTGTGCTGCCTTTAAGGAATTTTCTTTGTACTTAAATTTGCATAATTACTTATTAAATGGGTCCTCTTGTGTCCTGTGAAAAGATAAACGCGTGCCGTATCTGCAAGACTGACTTAAGGTGTTTAACTTTTCGCATTAAACATCCGACTAGAATATGCTACAGCTTAACGGCTATTAATCTTAATTGCGAATTCTACATTCTGGTCTAGAACGTGCCGCTAACATATTCCATCTGATGATTCTGGAATTAAGTAGGTACTTACCTCAAAATTATCAATGATTAAGTTCTAATCATGGGTTGCTCTACGTTTGAAACTCTAATACTAACGTTACCGCTTCAAATAACAGTGAATTAAGGGCAGGAATGGAATGTCAAAAGCTAGTAAGGTAGTACTTTACTTCATCGCTAGTCGGCGCTAGCTGGCACATTTTTATTCGAATTTTTATTATACCTGCAAATTACACAAGTTGCAGGAATCGCAACCATGTTGCCATATGTTGCCAACTTTCTGTATTATTCAATTAAATAAAAGATGATGAATTTTTTGCACAAATTATAAAAAAAATTTATTACTGCCTCTATTGAAAAATGTGTTTTTTGTGTCATATTGTGACATGTTATTATATTTGTCGTCACATTATTATGGCATTATTACTTGAATTTTCAAATAATATTAATAACAGAATTATTAATTTGAAATTAAACAGCAAAAAAAAGTGGAAAAACATCCAGTATGAATATTTTTCAAAACATAAAAGGCGGCAGTAGCGGTTCGTGGGTCAAGAGGTAGGGAGGTCAATTAGAAAAGTTTACTGTATTACCTACCTTTTAAAGTGATTTAAATTCCAAGTCGATCCTCCGATCATTTTGAGCTGCAAAGTGGTCAATTACTTTTTCATTAAAGTCTTTTACCTTCTCTATTAATGCCCTTTCTATGGTAAGCATAGCTAAAGAAGGTAGCCTTTCCTGACTCATGGTATTTCTTAAAAATGTCTTTATTCTTTTTTAAGGTGGAAAAACAACGTTCACTTTCGACGGTAGTCATAGGGAGAGTACACAAGATTATTAACAGTTTGATACTTGCAGAAAAAGTATTGCACAAATTATTGTTAATAAAAAAGCTGTAACAAAGCAACTGCACCTTCACTATTGGAAAAATCTTCTCGGCTATATAATACTTCTAATTCAGTTTTAAGTTTCAAATGATTTATGACTGGATACTCCGTTTTAACTAATTTAAACATATCTTGAGGGAAGCTTTTTTATAATATTTAAATCGATCTGCGTGAAATAACTGAGACACTGCTAAATGATTACTGAAGCCAAACCTGTTTTTGATCTCAGATGTAATTATATCACAAACTTCTAATGAAATTTTCCTTTTTGATTCCTCCGTTTTACATATCTGGGCAGACTGCATGGATGTCTCCTCCAAATAGTTATTCAAAATTTTATTTCTAATGTCTTCAATTTTACTATTAAAAACGCCAATACACTTATTTACTGTTATGACATCGATATTACATTTTTGTAATTGATTGAACAATATATCACAATGAGGCATAACTAAATGAAAAAATTTAACCAGTAAAGAAAATGTTCATTTTGTAAGTAGTTTTTTAAACCAGTAGCTTGGTTTAGAGTGTTGTTTTCTGATTCATTATCAATGATTTCTTCTAAATAATCTAATAATTCTGTTCGATAGGTATAAACAGTCTCTATGCACTTTGTATTAAAATTCCATCGTGTTGGAGCCGCTTTAGGTAATCTCACCTTAACAACATTATCTAACACGGCTGTTGTTTTTGGCAATTTTCCAAAGAATGAAGAAAAGCTATGTAAATTAGCAAAAAAAAATTTTATGCTTTTATCCTGACTTGATGCTTTTTGTAAAATGAAATTTAGTTGATGAGCGTAACAATGAATAAAATTTGCTTAAGGATAACTTTTTTTAATTTTGGCTTGTACATTCTAACATTATAGACATTCTAATTCTTTTAAAATTACATCTGTCAAATGCTGCGATGTCGTTCCTTGAGGCTGAATAAATTTCCAAAATCTCTCACATACAACACCGTCTAAAACGTATCTAAACACAAAAACTACTTGTACTTTATTGGAACTATCTGTGGTTTCATCCACTTGAACTGCAATGAAGTCAGATTGATTAACCCATAACCCAACTTATGTCCATCTTTCAGTTTTAATATATTTTGTACAACACTCATATTTAATAGTAAACACCAAAAACACTGTTTTACTTAATTTCACGACAAGTAGAGATTTACTAATAAAATGTTCACAAATAAAAACATTAAAAACAACGCGACAGAATTTACCGACCAACGCGTACCTAGTCAACATTTAGACTGCTCTACTAGTGAAATCCTTACGTTACCGTTTCCGTAAAATGTGTCAGGGACATTGTCCCCGCCAGTGTTTTCTGTCTATTTCACTTTCTGAATTCGTTGTAAATTCGGTCCGTAGCTAGCTTTGAGGACAAGTTGTGGATTGACCCAAGATTTTTAAATTCTATAAATGAATAATGTAATGAATATGAATGTAGAGGCTCGGTGCTCGGAGGGGATACGAAATTCTGCGAGCTAGATATTTGAATAGTATTGTGCATAGAATGAACTAGAAACTTTAATATATTTTTTAAGAATATTAAAAATATATATATTATATATTTTTAAACTTCAGAAAATGAATAGCTCTATTTTTTTATTTGTATGTGGGAGGTCATTGACCAAATGACCCTATAGAAGAACCACCAGTGAAAGGCGGAAAGTTTGGAAAGGATAATCATTCTCGTCGACTCGGCAATACTGTTTAGTGCCTTAGTATGGGTTATAAAATCTGCCTTGAACGTTGAAATTTCAGGAATTCTATCTGGTTTTAGTCCTCTAACTTATGTTATTACAATTTTTTTGCATTTTTACTCAGTTTAAACACTTACAATTTGGATCAAGTCGTGTGGAGTTGTTTTGTTTATTGGTTTTCGTTCTTGCATTAGCATTTGTGTGTTTTTGTGTATCACCTTCAATTTTGTTATCATCGAGTTTATTATCATTGACAATTTTTTTCCTGTTAATTGTGAACTTATATTTTTATTGTAAAAGGTAAGGGCATATTTTTTTATTATGAAAAAAAAATGGTCCCGAAGATGGAAAAATTTTACCTTCATTGCGTTTTTCCAGAAATTATAACAAAAAAAATGTTATTCGTGAAGAAAAATGTACTGATCCACCTATTATATTAGAGGCACAAGCTAAAAAAAATCTTAAAATAAAAATAAATTGAAAATTATTTTATTGTTTTATTTACCTACTTTTTTCTAGTTAATTACCACTGATAAAAATATATTCACTAAGCAATAGTAAATCAGCTAAGTATTCTTTTTTATTATTATTTAACTGTGATTATTTTACATTAAAACGTTAAGTATCGTGCAAAATGTATTAATTATCATTATAAAAAGTGAATTTATTGCACTAGTGCAGAAAACTGTTACCATCACTTAAGGCTATTTCAGTCTTTATAAGATCTAGGCTAGAACTTTTCATAATTTATGAAGTGATAAAGCATTAGATTTGAGAACTACTGCACTGAAAATATCAAAATAAGCCAAACTGGACTGGATACACTTCTGCTCTAAGATATAGTACATAATCCCAACTGGTATGGAATTGTGAAAGCTGCGTTTAAGCTAAAAAATATAAACAGAAATAGAACTTCTAAAAAATCTATGTTTGTCAAGCTATATCATAATTTAAATAATAAAATTCAAGTTTTATTTAAATTATATGTTTTAACTTGCACCACCACCCTATTTAAATTTATTTGTACACATTATATACCGATTGGACTTGTGAAAAAGTGTTTTAAATACTTTTAAGTACATCATTAATAATTATTACATTTCTTTTTCTAAAAGTCGCAATCCCTGTTTCTTTAGCCAGGAAGTTCCACTTCTTAATCGGAAACTAAGAAGTTCTGCTTGTTGTTTTGACAGCCCCAAGTCACGTACCAAATCACGAAAATGAATTGAATGATTTGAAATCATTCAATTCATTTTGAGCAATTAAGTGAGAGTCACTAAAACTTTATGGAATATACAATGGGTCGACACACTGGTCTGGGCTGTCTGAAGAGTCGTTACTATTTCCATTACCTCCCAAAACAATATTTTGCCAATCTAATGGCTTAGTTTTCCATTGGTACGTCTGATGCATTGCGAGGAACAGGTCTTGGAACTGATGGCAAATTCGGATATTTAATTTTTTGTTTTTCTTTTTTTGAAATATCTCTCAGTTCTTGTTACACAAAAATACAAAATAGTATGTATTAGGACTTTTGGATAGCTTTTCAATTAGCAGAGAGGTATTAACAATATAAAAACAGTAGTGTGAACTATGTGACAGAAATTGTGTCGGTCAGTGTAATTTTAGCACCTCCATTTTATAACGTAAATGTTGAAATGTTGAGGTTTCTTCTGCTGAAAGGTCTGACCGTCGGCAGTAAATTTTCCTTATGTGATGGAGCTTTTCAGAACTGTGATAGATGGTGTAGTCACTGCCATTTACTCATTTTAAATAGTGACTAACCGCAAAATTTGTCAAAATTTATTATGAGTAATAAAAGTGAATACCTAGTAATAATAATAACAATAATCTCCGGTACGAGCTCCAAGTGCTGTACCCAGTATACTAGGTCAAAATTGTCGTCCTAATAATCGGTGTACTCGAAGGGATAAAGCCTACGCTGCTCTCGGTACTGAGGACCATACCGGCCTGCCAAAAATCAGCCGAATGGCTGGCAGGCCAAATGCAGAAGAGGGTCATTCTGAGTTCTCTCCGTCTACTTAACACATACGATTCTGGTATCCACAGTCACTAACCCTGCGGAATGTGGGGAGTGGCTGTAGTTAATGCGCCGGCGTGACTCCCATGAGGCATCGGAGGTCACGGGAGTACTGTCCGACATCGGTTATTCCGAGAGAATAGTAATAATAAAAATAATAATAATAATGATCACAGCTCTTAGGGTGGTCGAAGAACATACGCGGGCAATTGGTATGGAGTTTGGGTTGGACAAATGTGCAGTCGTCCACCTCAAGAGAGGGCGATGCGGGGAATTCCCTGAAGATGTGCAGCTCGCAGACGGAAGCATCTTAAGACATCTGAATGCCGGAGAGACCTATACATAACTGGGTGTGCAACAAAGGCACATCCAGGATGTAACACAAATAAGAGATTCTCTCCGCGGCAAGTACAGACACCGTCTCCGAAAGATTTGGTCTTCCGAACTTTCGGGGAAGAACAAGGTGTCTGCAACTAATATGCTTGCCGTTTCGGTTCTGTTCTACTCCTTCGGAGTAGTAAAATGGACGGTAGATGAGCTGCGCCAATTAGACAGAGATACCCGCAAAATGATGAATATTCACAGAAGTATTCATCCTAGATCGCCGGTTCCTCGTAGTACCTCCCACGTCAACGGGGGGGCCGAGGGGTTTATCGACCAGGCTGACATTTGCCTTTCTAAGGTCGGCCGGGCTTAAATCAGAGACCGAGGGATTCATTATGGCCTGCCCAGATGGTGTTATTAACACCTTGGTCTAGCGTAGCCGCGTGTGGCGTGTAGAGGTTCCTGATATCAACTGCAGGACCTGCCATCAGGCGCCGGAATCGCTTATGCACTTACTATCTGCATGCCCCGTATACGCGATTTCGGCCTACATCCACCGACATAACGCGGCTTTACGAGTGCTATACTACCATCTAAGGCACTCGTACGGGGTAGACCAGACACCAGTGCTGCCTTACGTCCCCGGAGATATTAAGTCCGTTGTCGAGAACGAGAAATGCCAGATTTACGGGAACTACTCGTTCCCGACTGTCAGGCTAATCCAAGCCAACAAGCCTGACATAGTCCTCCTCGACCATCAACTCAAGGTAATGTATGTCATCGAGTTCTCGGCACCTGCGGAGAAAAACATCACCTTGAAGGAGGAGGAGAAACGGACCAAATATCGCGATCTCCGGTACGAGCTCCAAGTGCTGTACCCAGGCTACTCGGTCAAAATGGTCGTCCTTATTATCGGTGTACTCGGAGGGATAAAGCCTACGCTGCTCTCGGAACTGAAGATCATACCGGCCTGCCAAAAACCAGCCGAGTGGCTGGCAGGTCAAATGCAGAAGGCGGTCATTCTGGGTTCTCTCCGTCTGCTTAGGGCACACGATTCTTGTTTCTACAGTCACTAACCCTGCGGGATGTGGGGAGTGGCTGTAGTAGATGCGCCGGCGCGACCCCGTGAGGCGTCGGAGGCCACGGGAGGACTGACCGGCATCGGGAAACCGACAAAAAAAAAAAAAAAGGCCTTTTTTTAAGAAAAAAATTAAATGAGAATGCATAAAATGAATTTTTAAACACATACAGCAACCAAGTTTAGTTACAAACTATTTCTACGTAGTTTTTGGAAATATTGTGTTTTAATTAATTTTAATTACTCAAATAACACATAATTACATAGTGTCTGTTCCAACAGGAGCATGTGTGACATAATATGTAAATTATTTGATATCATATGTCAACAACATACAAATGTAATTAAAATTTAGTGTAGCACATAGATTTATGAGTATTTTCTTAACGTCCCGCATACCAATAAATTATTAAGTTCCGTGTAAATCTTGTATAATACCATAAATGATGTAAATCGACAAAGCCAAACTATCTATACGTGTTCTATCATGGATAATTGACATTTACACTAGCACACATACAAATACCTATATAATTGCCATCAATTTAGTGGACCATCCGTGTTGATACTCGATATGAGCTAAATAAATAATAAATTGATTTAATTATTTTAGTAGGATAAACCCGAAGTTAATTATTGGAGTTAAATGAATTTATTTGGAGTAATTGCTTTATAGAATAAATAGTAGATGGTCCTAAATGGCATTCATTGTTTAGTATTTAATATTTAATTAGCGACCCATTTATTTGATTATTTACGACACACTGATAAATTTTCTGTGACAATAGAATTTTACTGAACGTATGAATATTTTAAAGAAAAAATCAATCAGTATGTGTTCTTTTGTTCACGATTTTATATTTTTTTATATTGATCATATTTCAATATTACTAATGGAATAAAAAAATAAGATATGCAAATCTAAATATCTATAATATGCAGTTTTTAAATTTTCAATGTATGTATAAGTCCGTATGCAATATGCAATTTGCTATCTACATATATGTACCTATAGCAGAACAAATAAGATTTTATTGCCGTTCATTTCGTATTTGATATTCAAGAGTGGTAGTTGTATTATGTTTTGTGTATAATTTTTATCAGTCTAATGTTTTTATCCACTAGTTTTATTACTTTGACAATAACAAACAATTTTAAATGTAAGTACAGATTGTTATTAATTCAAATACGTAATTAATATGCTTTTGTAACTATATGACTGCTTTTACCAAAAAATAAATAAGTAAACAAAAATTTCATAATCTTTAAGTACTAATTCTGTTTTAACCCTTTTACTTTCTCACCCTCAAAGGAGGAAGGTATGTATTCGTGAAGAAAATTTTGAAAATTTTTATTGCATTTCTGGACGAATCTCGACTAATTATGACGATATACAAAATTTCAGACAAAAAAAATTTCTATCTGTGTGTCTGTCTGCCTGGTTCGCAATAGCAGCTACAGTTTTTGAGATAAAGTTAAATTGGTACACACGTTCTAAAGTTCCAAGGTCTTCCTTGACCTCTAGAATGTGTGTACCAAATTTAATTGTATTTTTGGGCTTAAATTTTGTAACAGATTTAAACTCCTTTAATAACTCCTTAGACTTAACAGTAAAATTAAACAGCCTAAATATTGACCCCAACTCTATAAAATTAGTATCGTTTGATGTGTCGAATATGTCTCCTAATATTCCCCCTTTCAAATGTCCTCCCTTAATTTCAAATATACTAGAAAAATGCAAAATTATCCCAAAATTAAAAAATGAAATACTGCAAACATTGAAGTTGTGTTTAGATCAAAATTATTTCCAATTTAATGAGGACATCTTTATACAAAAAATAGGGCTCCGTATGGGTTCGCCACTTAGCCCCCTTTAATCCGATATATTTATGAATAATCTTGAAAAAACTATATTGGATTCTCCAATATCAAAAAAACATATTATCTTTTGATACAGCTACGTTGATGACATCCTAATAGGTTTTAAAGGGACAGACAGACAATTAAAAATACTCCTCGATTTTATCAATAATACACATAATAATATATATTTTACCTTAGAAACAGAGAACGATAATAAATCAATAAACTTTCTCGACTTAACTGTAAAAAGACATAAAACATCATTTTCCTATACTATTTACCGCAAACCAACTTTTACAGACGCCACTATACCTTTTAATTCCTATAACCCTCTCTCCCACAAATTAGCCGCATATCAATCTATGACACACCGAGCCTTCAGCTTACCTCTATCTGAAACAGATTTAAAAGAAGAATTAAACACAATAAGGCTTATAGCACATAATAACGGGTATCCTCAAAATATAATCAACAATCTAATCTACAAAAAACAAAATTAAGTTCCTCTTGAAAGAACTTTATCCCACTATTAACGAGAAAGAAGTTCAAACATACATTTCATTACCATATTCAGGTCAACTCTCCTATTCAATTAGCAATATTTTTTCCAAATTTAATATTAAAACAACTTCTAACAAAAATATAGGCAGATATCTTTTCAATGCCAAACAAAAAACTGATATTTCTAAAAAATGTGGTGTATATCGGTTAGATTGCCCACAATGTAACGCCTCATATGTTGGTCAAACAGGTAGATCGTTCGGAGTAAGATATAGAGAACATATTCACACGCAAAAACAACATTCCAATTTTATTAAACATCTAACAGATTCTAGTCATACAATAACTGACGACCATCAACCTAAAATATTACATATTTGTGGAAAAGTAAAAAACAACAAAAAACTGATATTTCTAAAAAATGTGGTGTATACGGTTAGATTGCCCACAATGTAACGCCTCATATGTTGGTCAAACAGGTAGATCGTTCGAGTAAGATATAGAGAACATATTCACGCAAAAACAACATTCCAATTTATTAAACATCTAACAGATTCTAGTCATACAATAACTACGACCATCAACCTAAAATATTACATATTTGTGAGAAAAGTAAAAAACTTAATTTATTAGAAGTGTTAGAAATTAATAAATTAAATAGGAATAAAAATTACAACATATTAAACAACCAAATAGATTTAAATAATTCTCCGTTATTAAACTTATTCAGATAAACAGCTGCTAATAAAAATCACACCATAATATAATTTACTATCTTGAAAAAAACCCTACATTTAAAGACATAACATCTGTACAAATTTGAATTATATTATCAACCATAAAGTAACCCATCCTTCTATTCAGTTCAGTTTATATTTAAATGAAAGTAAAATCTGTCTATAATTTAGTTTACTTGAAAAATTTTGAAATAATTGAATTTATTCTCTGTATTTTAAATAATATGCTGAATACAACATTAATTTAATATTTAGGCCATTAGCTCAGTAGAATTTTATTTGATTGGATTTAGCATTTTTATTGCTTCATACTCTTGTTAAAATTTATTGTTCAAATCTGGTTTCAACTTATTTGAGCATTGATTATGTGACTCCAATTATTATTCTTTTATCAACAAAACATGAGTAAACTTTTGCTTAAAATCAACTAACTACTTCATTTCATATGCATGTATTAAAATATAGTTTATACCATCGATTTAAGTAAGTGTTTAAAATTTTCATATTTGTTCCACGAACGTAAAAGTTAGTTGCTCTTACTCACATCAAACCATGGCAATTTTAGCATTTTATGTATAAATATTACAGTGAACAACTACTAGCTGGAACACAGAAAGAAGCAATTTGGGAACGTCGTTGAAAAGAATTTTATTTAGGTAGTAGCTGTAGGGTATATGGTAAGAGGAAAACAAATTTATTTTTCATTATTGTACTGTCTTTTTTATATTGCTATTCAGGATGCGCCGTAATATGAACTCACGGGAGTCTAAAACGTATTGAAAAACGTATTTTACCATGGGAATATTAAATAAAATGGTGTATAAAAGTGACATGTAAATTTTACAAGTATATTAGAGGCTACATATTTTAAAAGTTACTCGTAAACGGTCCAATGTTATTACCATACGTAAACATACTACCTCAATAAGATATGTACATCACGGAGGATCGTCATAACAACCACGTAACTAAGAAAAAATTAATTTTTTGTATGAACTGTGAGTTAATTTATCATACTATATGTGGTAGTTTCAAAAAATATATCATTTGGATGTCAGCAAATGTGTTTTCATAATTAGTAACCAATTTTTTTAAATATGTTTGAGAGTCTAGACTCCTTTACTAGAGTCTTGACATTAGGTTCACTAATAGGGGGAGTACTTAGGGGTTACTGCTTATTTTACATAAAGTTATTACATATAATTTAATAAGTTGATTTGTGAAAATCTATTTTGATTTAAAAAAAATTATAAACACTTTTTTACTTGTCTAATTTTCTTTATTTGTTATTTTACAACTAGTTTCTTTTCGTTTCAGTAACTAAATTATACACAGAATTTATTTAATTTAAATATAAACTGTGTATAATTTAGTTACTTGAAAATGTCCAAAGAAAATAGTTGTAAAAAAAATAACAAAAAATGAAAATTAAAAAATATTTTTTTTTTTAAATAAAAAAAATATATATTATAATTTAATGATAAACCACTACTACATCCGCAGTTTAGAATGAACAGCTTTGCCACGTATTTCAAAAGTATGTTTCTTGAGAATTACTGTAACGGTGTTAAAATGATTATATTTCTGATAATGATTATGTTTCTAGTGGTAATAACGTTCTTCACAAATTTGATATTAGTGTTTGTGACATAAGAAAAGCTGTGAAAAACATTAAACCTAACTTCACTATGGGAGTTGATAATATACCAGCGTTTTTAGTTAAAGAATTGCCGTTATGTTTTTTATTTAGGTTAATCTTAAGGCAGGGGGTTTTTCCAAAACAATGGAAAGTGTCTAAAATTTGTCCTGTCTTTAAATCAGGCAATAAATCTTTTATTATCAATTATAGACCAATTGGAATTATACCCAACTTTGTCAAAATATTTGAAAGATTGTACCATATTATGTATCCAATTATGTTGTTAGACAGTTACGTGACAGCCAGCATGGCTTTATCAAGGGTTAGGTCAACTGCTACAAGTTTGTACAATTTTACTCAATTTGTCTCAGGTGCACTTGATCAAAGAAAGCAAGTTGATGTAATTTATACTTATTTCACGAAAGTTTTTGATCGGGTGCACCATGAAACTATAATTAATAAACTTAAATATTTTGGACTGTGTGATAATCTCATTATACTGTTTATTTCTTTATTAACCGAGAGACTGCAATATGTGGAGCATAGAGGATGCAAGTCAATTTTATATTGTGCTAGCAGTGGTGTCACGCAAGGCTCAAACCTGGGCCCGTTAATGTTCTTACTTTTTGTTAATGATGTTGCTAGATTCTAAAACTTATTTATATGCTGATGATCTGAAAATTGTTAGAGTTATCCATGATGAACACGATTGTCAAACATTACAATCAGACATTAACTCCTTCACCGCTTGGTGTGTTGCTAACAAATTAATTCTCAATATTAATTAATGTCAGGTGATGACTTTTTTTAGAAAACGGGAGAAAATTACATATGAATATACGGTAAATAATGTAATTCTCACAAGATCTCATCAGATAAAGGATCTTGGAGTGATCTTTGATCCGAAATTATCTTTTATCCCACACTATGATTACATTAGTAATCGTAGTCTAAAAATGCTTGGTTTTATTCTAAGGAACACAAAAAACTTTACAAATTTTACTTTGTCAAGAGTATTCCCTGTACTCTTGACAAAGGCCTAAAAAGCCGAAACACGTGTCGAGTTTCTAATAAAATATTTTTGAAACATTAAAAAGCAAATTTCTTTCATATATTTAAAAGAAAAAATTCTGTTTAAAATTTTGTGTATCGTCATAATTCGTCGAGAATCGTCCAGAAATGCAATAAAAATTTTCAAAATTTTGTTCACGAATACATAACTTCCTCACTTTGAGGGGCGAGGAAGCAAAAATAACAAAAAAAAAAATCAAATAATAATAAAAAATGTAAAAAAAAGTAGTTTTAAAAAAGAAATTGACAAAAAATCAGAAAGTAAAAAGATTTATACATCTAGGTTAATAAGGAGAGTTAAATATAAAAAAAAGTATATAATCGTATTTCTTAGTCTGAAATAGGTGACAAAAACAGGAGAAAATACAAGGATAAAGTCGGAATTACTGCGCTAATACAGTAGATCTCCACAGTGGGTTCTAATTAAAAAATATCCATTACGATCAAAGAAGTTAATCAGTTCAAGTTTCAAGCACTAGACAAATATAATTGTGGATAAAAATCGTTCAGCTCTTGTTTATATAATTATAGAAAATAAGTGGTACTATTTTTATTATAATATTTCCAGGATATAGTTTAAAAACGTATGAGCTCAACATAGTAAAAAGCAATGAAACTGTGTGTTAATGAAATGGTTCGTATCATTCTGTTTTTGTAATTTTAGGTCGTAGCATTCCACTGTATGCTTAAATGCCGCTGGCGCTGGTTTCCAGCGTTTATGTCCTGCCAAATGCAATTTTAATAATTTACCCTTTTTATGTGAGGAACAAACGTTAAGCAAATAATCCAAAGCACCAAATAAGCAGTTTACAGAGTACACATTGTCCTGTTTTTTAGGGAAATGAGACAGAAGTTATTTACATTAGTGGGTTGAGTTTCGTCCAAGCATATGAATTTCTATCATGTGAGTAGCATATGAGTATAAATGGATAGAGAGTAAAAAGCAGCAAAGCTTTAACTATAGTGTGAGGCCAGCCAGAAGGCGGTGCTGGTCTCTGAACTGTCTGAACTTTAAGCTTTTGTCAGACAACAGGAAATGATTAGCGCTCTTCCCTGAGGTGGCGTGGTTTATTTCATCCATCTGGGTTCCTATAGAGACTGAGCTCATCGCTTCCATCAAGGATTGCAGTTTATACTCTCTGCATAAAACTATTTCCCAGCAGCTGAAAACTGCGACAGAATCCATAAATATAGATAGAACTAACCAATCAACTCGAGAACTTAGGCAAATTTCTTTTCTCAATAGAGAATAATGATTACTCACAACTTCTTATATTGTCGCTACATTTATTTATTTAAAATATTTATGTGGAAAATATACGTTTACTTTTAAATTTCCTCACGGAGATACAGGACGGGAAACGAGATAAGAGAGTTATTCAATCTGATATGGCACATATACCAAAATTTGATTCTGAAATAAGCTAAATATGCATTTTGACAGATAAATTAATTCGTCACGTTAAAATTATTTGGTTGATACTGTTACTGAAATAATGGGGATGTCGCACTATATTGAAATTTGGATAAAGAAAAACATCATTTTGAGCCTGTCACAAAATTGGTTCAGGAAGCCTGTTCTGAATTTTCACGATATGCGTATGGCTCAATCTGTATATGTAATCAATATTTATAAATAGTTGCCATTTAAACGTTAAAAAAATATATAATTTCAGAATAAGGGCAGGGTGATGCCATTTATACGGACTATTCAAAGGCAATTTACAGACTTGACCAAAGATTATTGCTGCATAAACTATGCGGTGTAGGACTTAATGACAGTTTTTTATTCCTATTTAAACAGCAGAAGCCTATATGTACAGTACCAGGGTTTTAAGTCTGTTGAAATGACAGCAACTTCAGGAGTTCCGCAAGGATCTGTTCTAGGGACTCCTTCATTATTTTCATAAATGACATCGTCTGTGAAGTTAATTGTAATGCTCTATTATATGCAGATGATCTAAAACTATATTTGTCGATTTCCAACTTTGAGGACTGTTTTAGTTTGCAAGATTTAAATAAATTGATTCTTTGGTACGAAAGAAATTTATTGCCTCTCAATATTAGTAAGTACAATTTCATGAGTTCTGTAAGAAAACTGCAGCTAATTGAGTTCACATATTCAGTTAACGAGGCTAATGTAATTAGATGTTACAAGTTAAAGATTTAGGAGTAATCTTTGACTGTAGCGGGTGCTTATAAAAATCTTGTTTTATAATAAGAAACAGCATACAGTTTGTGGAAACTGCTACACTGGAGATATTCTTTAATGCTTTCGTTAGATCTAAATTGAAATATGGTTGCCTAGTCTGGTATCCGGGATAATAAATTCATAAATTTCATATAGAGAAAATACAGAGGAAATTTGTAAAGTGTCTGTGGTATAAGTTGGATCATTGAGGGGAATTCAAGGCATTTTCAGCAATATGTTACTAGAAAGATTTCACATGATAGACTTGAATACGACGAAAATATTATTTAATAGTAACTTTATATAAAATTTTAAATAACCAATTTGATTGTCCAGAATTACTTAGTTGTTTCTCCCTCCATGTTCTAGCTTTTCAAACTCGTTCTAGTAGTTGATTTTATTTGCCAGTTCCCAGAACAAATCTGTGTTTTCACTAATGTGTTCAAACTCGTTTCAAGAAAACATTGATATTTTTAATGGTAATATTAGGGTTATAAGAAATCGTGTTCTTTCTGTAGACTATGTTAATATTGAAGTTATTTGATTGTTTTAGTTCAATTCGCGATCTGTGCCGGACGGAGCGGACTGGGCTAATCCGTATTTTTAACATAACACGTCAAAGTCTATTGATTAAAAAAATATGCGCTAACTTCGAACAAAACTAGTCGGAAACTAAAATTTAAAACTTCGTTTTTTACAGATTCATATAACTCAAACAAAAATTGGAAAAATTTAGTTAGATTGTCAAATACTATCGGAAACTAAAATAAAATGTGGGAAATGCGCACTATATACATAATGGTTCCCAAATATTTGACACCTTTTATTACCACATATTTTTATTTTGATATGTAGGATCTGAAGGTGTATATGTGTGTTTATATGTATGTATGTATGTATGTGTGTATGCGCATATTTATGTATATATGTGTATAGATATGCATGAGTATGTGTATATATATGTGGTGTATGTATATGTATATATGTATGTATGCATATGTATGTACGTGTGCACGTGTATGTAAAAAAAAATTCTCATTTTGTAATGTATTTACGATGTCAAATGTATAATTATGTCTATATTTATTTTACTCTGCTTTGAAAACAAAAAACTGCAGTTAGTTTATTTTACTTATTTACAGCAATATAATTAATTGCACAATTTATTTCTATGAATGAATGATAAATTCAGATTAATATTTGCCCAATGTTTATATATCCATTTAGAATTATCGATTAGCCGCTTGATTCGCATAGACCTAACTTAGTTTATAAGTAACTCTAGAAATTTAGCAATAAATAGGAAACGGGTGTCAGTAAAACTGTCTCCATAAACAATTTAGAAAACAAATAATTCAAAAAGTTAAACAAATGACATCTATAAAACGTATATCTTCTCAAATGATTTCATTTCGATAATGGTCTAATCGCAAAACAGATGTATTACATATCCGCTGATAACGCTCTTTATTCTATCTTGGCTCGACTTTTGGTCTCCTAAACCAACTTAAATCAACATAGTGTATCTTGAATTATTCTCATGTACACAATACTGTTCAGAACATAAAGTTTCTCAGTCTAAATGCACCGCCATATTCTAGTGACGAAAATATTGTTTACCACACTGAGAAAGGAGTGTCTTAGAACAGCATTTTTATAGTATTAATTCGATGACAATAAGCTATATTTTCAAATATAGCATCTGGGACCAAACTTTTTTCTTTTAAGTTTGAAATCCAATTAGTTTTGGATTAAAAATGATCAGAAAATATTTTTTTCCATTTTTTTGTAAACTTGTATCAAGATGTGCATTGATCCATGTTGTAAGTGATATAAATTATAATTTAGAAACTACAACTTATCACTGTAAATCATTAAATAATAGCAGCCATAATGAGGAATTTCTTGTTCCTGATATAATGAGACCCTCACTTGCCCAAACTTTACAGCAAATGATTTTAAAATTATTGTATCAGTTAGTCCTAATTCTCAAATAAATCATCATCAAGACACATCAGTAGCTGCAGAAATAGTGTCAATCAAAATGAATTGTGGATATATCCACATCATTTAGCATTCGACTTTGAGTCAGAGAGTGGCATAACTCCTGTATATTCCGTCACATGACCACTGGACTTTTGGAGGGTATTTATAGATAATAAAATTTGGATGAGATTGTAAATGAAACTAATGTGTATACACATTTATTTAGACCCGAAGATATAGCTCACAGGAATAAATTCTCCATAAATCTTTTCACCCAAGTAAAAATAAATTCATAATCCATAAAAAACCAGAAAAATTATCAAATGGTTGCGTAAAAAAACTGTTTTTACTTAAAAGCTGATAATGATAATAAGGTTTTTATTTTAGATAAAGACGACTATTATGAAAGACAACCTGATTAATAATGGTCCTTATAAAAAACTCTCTTTCTATTACCAAAAATGATTACTGAAATAAGAAATGTATTTAAATCCTGAAACAACCTTTATACTCCAGCTTTAAATAGTATGTTACAAGTATCTAAGCTAAGTGTACCTAGATTGTAATGCCTGCCTAAGATACACCAGGGAAGTCAGTGCGTCCTATTATTTCAGTAATTGGCTTGTTAATTTACCAGCCATCAAAATGGTTAACATATGCGTTTGAAAGTTTACTCATTGCACCACCTAGTTTCTCTGTGATTAAATCCAATAATAACAAAAAAAGGGGGAAATTTTTTCGGTGCAAGAGGGTGAAATTTTTACCTCCTCAACGATAATTTCTTCGGATAATATGAAGGAACACCAATGGGTAACTCTTTGTCACCATTCATTGCCAGTCCCTTCATGAACAGATTCGAGACAGAAGCAAAAGAAGAATTCGAATATTTCCCCAGAATTTGGCTTAGGTATCTGGATGATATTTTTGCAGTATTTAATATAAAATTCACTGATGTTAAGAACTTTGTTTCTAAATTAAACAGTCGTTTCGCGTCAGTTAAATTCGCATATGAAATTAAAAACTCTGGACAACTATTTAATACAAGTATAGTAATTAGAAATAGTGAAAATAATAGTAATAAGTTAGAATTTGACATATACATAAAATATACCAGTATTTTAAAATATGTTCCTAATTCCCTCTCTCCAATGTGATAACACAAAATGGCAAGTTTTATTTTTCTAGTTCTTCACCTATTAAGCTTAACAATGTCAATGTTATGAAATTTTAAAACAAACAAATTTATACGCAACCCAGACTCTTCTCGATGACAAAAATATAGAGAGTTCTTCCCATTTACATAAGTGATATCCCACTATCAGATGTGAAATGAAATAAGGTATAATTTGTAACATGTGTTTGGTCCAAGAAGCTTTTATTCTATATAAATGGCATCTTTCAAACAGTGAGTCATAACAGTTTTGAATTACTATTAATAATGTTGCACTTTAGCAATAATAACATGACGAATGCCCTGACGGTAACAGACTTCATATAATCAACCATCGTTGGACATGATCATAGAAAATTGTCAAAAATTTTACACACCCAGAAGAGTGCTTTGCATAGATAAATTGCTAATACCGCTCAGATGAAGACTGCTTATGACACAGAATTTATGAAGTTTTACGCTGGAAAGGAAGCTAGCATTTTGTGTTAGGTAATGAGAGACGAAGACATACAGTTTACTATGGTGTTCGAACCATATCTAGGGCATCCAAAAAACCCCTCTCCCATCTTAGTCTGAAACAAATTACAAACAAAATTTTTAACTTGCTTCAATATGGAATCGAACCTTCGACCTTCGGTAACGAGTAAATAGCTATGAGACTTTACCCAGTCGGCTACTATGCTGAATCAAAATCCAATAACTCGTTTTCCCGCAATTTGATAATGTTTCATACTTTTTAAGAAACATTGTATATAAAAGATGGTCTGCACAAAAACTGCAGTCTCAAGCATTTGCATTAAGAAATATTGTTTTATTAAAACGTCCGTTATATAACTAGTTGTTTGCACTAGAAATATTGATAATGCAATAAATATAAGAAAACTGGATATATCTTGTCTCTATAGCAATATTATTACGTAGTATAGACAGAGAATTTCAAATAAAAACACCTCCGTAAAATAGGTTTTCGCGACGGAATAAAAATAAAGCCATCAATTGAATCGCAACGTCTTTGCCGGTGAATAGTCACATGGCTATTTTTTATCCGATAGCTTTCTCCACAAAACTGCTGACTGAGTGGTTTGGGTGACGCCTTTTCAAACGGCTCAAATAAGGAAAATTTTCTGGATTTACCTCCTCGGTTTATTGGAAGCACGTAAGGTGTCGGCTGTTATAGGAATGGATCCTCGCATATCTTATGCAGAACATACAAATCCCACTTCCACAGTAGACGAAAAAGTGAGCTTAAAATAATAAATCGCTGGGGTTACCACAATATAATTTTGATGTTATGATGGGATCGTATGTTTGCATAATATTGCTTTTTCAATCTGGATTTTCAACGATCAGATAGCTTTAAAAAACGATGATGCTGTGAAATAGTAAGTAGGCAGATAAGCCAATCGATATTTTTTACAAGCTAAATATTTTTATATTTACTCTCCTATCTTACAGTTTGTGTGTTTGTGTAAAATGTGTTTCAATCCGTGACAATAATCCTCAATTTTATTTGTCTATATTCACGGTCATATTACTTATTTTGGAATTATCTTCTGAGTTTGTAATCTTTCGTACATAACGGATGTCGTTAATTCTGAAGGTTTACATATAACGAAAAATGATAATACCTAATTTCAATAACATAATATTTCTTTAAAATATGTCGACGTAATAATTAATTTGATTCAATGTTGACATAAGAGAAATTAATACCTCATCTTCACTAATTATAGCATTGGAACATGTCACCCCTAAGATTTTCAAGTGTTACAGAGGGTTTCGTTTAAATTTAAATATATGTCTAAATATTTCAGGTTTTTTGCAATGAATATATATATTTTTTTCATCTAAGTTTAGTAATTTAAAAACTGTTTCAGTTCGATACGTGCAAATATTGCTTTAATGTAAATTTTAATTGGAAAACAGGTACCTAATAAACTAAAATAACATTACCCAATGTCATCACAAAATTGTTATATGGTAGTTGTTATTAAAATAATTTTATGTAAATATCTCGTTGCATACTATTTAAAATTGCACCGCTTTAACAAAACTGTTTAACCATTATTGAGACATGTTTTGTTGAAAAAATCTGTCGAAAAAAATCAAAAATTTTATTACTCAACGGAACCAGACAAAAGGCATATCAAAATGTTCAGAATTTTCCAAGGAATTCAAAAAATATAAATATCAATAACAGTAATAAAACGCTTGGTTTAATAAATTTAATTGAAAATATTGAAATGACATTTATGGAATTTTTTAGAAGTTTTTCCAATTGTTTTCAAAAATCTATAAATAGGACAAAAAAAAATCAGAAGAGGATCTGAAAATTTCCATCGGCAAATAAAGATGCTAAATTGTTTCTAAAACTATTACCTCACTTTTCTGGCCAAAGTCAACATGATTAATTAAAAAAAAAGACAAAAATTGGAAAATGCAAACAAGTTAAATTAATGGAAGCTGATATAAGCTTATGAAAGTTATTTGGTCCATAATAAGCAAGATGTATGGCCAATTGTGAAAAATTTTTTAAAATTGTAAAATAGTAAGTTAAGTAACTAGTGTCTGAGTAATGAAGTGAATCAATAAAAAAAATTTTGTTACGTACCTGAAGAAAGTAAATATATCCAGATAGTAGTAGAACTGGAAACAGCGGAAATCCTTTGTAAAAATGTTTGAAATCATCTGATCTGGTAATTGGAATTTATTGTTGAGGAGTAATTGAGTACTACATTCACACTGACAGACCACAGAACACAGAACTGGCAGACCACGTTCCGAAATATAAATTGGAATCAATGCACCAAATTGACAAAGGGTGTGTTCATTGTATGCCAAGTGAATTATAATTTTTAAATTGTTTTATTTATCTGTTTATATTAAAGCTGTGTTATTTGGTAAAAGTCTTATCATATTTCTTTTATACCAAAATTTAAAATTATAAATCTCTAAATTGAACAGCATTGATCCTGCTCCATGAAGAAAGATTTTCATAGTTCTATACCTATATAAAATTTTAAATAATTAAATAAAATTCCTATATTACATAAAAAAAACTAGTATAGTGGTGTAACAAAGGAGGAACAATAACGCTGAAATTAACAGTAAGTAAAAATTTAAATGTTAAAATATACAAATAAATTCCCTGTATCGTGGGACTAAATAAAAATTATATATAACACAATATTATAATTTAACTCTAAGTTTTATTTAATTTAAATATTCATACGATAATTGAGTGCATATTAATACATAATTTATAGTAACTTTAACATTTGTATATTATTCTTGCATCATTTAGAGCCCTGAGGATGCTAATAAATATTAGCGAAACATTAACTAAATTAAAAAAAAGTATTTTTTCTGTTTTTGATTGACCTATTTTCACTAAGTTGTAATATCTAATGTTATTGTTGCTATATACTTTGCCAAACTAAAACCTAAGAATATTTTACAACTAATTTGATTTTTGAGGTATCAGATAACATTTTTCTAATATTTTTTCCAAGCGGTTTATTGATTCCCAACCCAATAAGGGCTTACCGAAAGCTTATACTCCTGGGATGGTGTCAGCCATAACAAAAATAAAAGTGGGACGTCCCTGACCACCACTTCTGGATTTCTTCTCAACATATTTAAGTGAGAGAAAGAAAAAGTAAATTGACTTTTGCCTCTGTTGGGTAATATAAAACAGAATATGCATTAATGTATCAAGTGTAGGTATTGTAAGAAATATTATTTATGAGAATTTAATAGATATTTAATAAATATTAAACATCATTATCTACAGAACAATACTTTTTTATTTATTATTGCCTTTTATCTCCTTCATAAAACGTTTACACTAATTTGCGCATATTATATACACATTTAAATACAATTTTTTCCTCTTTATTGCCAATTAAATAATAAATTGATTTCATTTTATGTGATTGTAATAATATCGAACCTATTTTATTTATTACAAAATAAGCTACTATGATTGTTTAATACTTATTCTGCTTTTTAAGTATTGATTTAGTTTTGAAAGAAATGTATTAGGTCAACGTATTCTATCTTAAGAATATTCGAATTTATAAACCAATTTTAGTTGAATGGAATAGAGAACAGAGCGATTGCAGTATAAGCTTTATTTTGATAAAATATAAGCGACCATACGTCCAATAAATAACCTGATCCTATGAATAGATAACCGTAGTTGGCCTCTCTAATTCACTGTTGCCCCTGCCAAAAATCGATTTATAAAAAGTGGTATGTTAAGTACAGAAAGAAAACCACTATTATTGTGTATATTCAGAGTCCCATTATTACGTATTAAACAACCCATTGTTGGCACTGTAATTTAATTCCGTTCCATTGAATATAAAAATGTCCCCAGAGCCCTCAGGGTGCTGTCGTTTGTTTTTCCCTTCAGGACAAACCAAAGATGTCACTAAGGCTCTCCTATTATTAATTCTATACGCACTTAAATTGTCATATATTAAGTCTTTTGTGTTACAGATAATAGAGAATTTACAGAATAATCGGAGTTTACTGGTGTATACAACATTGTGAACAATGAGATGGTACACCCATTAACTCAGCAAACAATATAGAATGTCACTCAATGTAAGGGAACTATCAGAATTATGCACATTTCGGCATTAAATATTTCAAACTCAATAAAAGTCATTTAATATGTAACCTCATATTATATACATAATTATAACATTTATTATTATTAAAATATATATAATTATATATATATTTAATATATTTATATATATATATTTTTATAATATATATATATATATATATATATATATATATATATATATAAATATATATATATATATATATATATATATATATATATAAAAAATTTTTTATTTATTTATTTTTTTAATTATTTATTTTTTTATATTTATTTATATTTTTTTTTTTTTTTTTTTTTTTTTTTTTTTTTTTTTTTATTTTTTTTTTTTTTTTTTTTTTTTTTTTTTTTATATATATATTTTTGTATCATTTGTTATTGTTAAAAAAGTAATATAATTAATAAATAATGCATTTTCCCTTCGACATTTTTGATGTTTTTCGTATCAATGAAATTTAGAATTAAAAACGAAAAAATCGGTTCTTATAATCTTTTAATCATTCATAACTTGAAAGTAAGAGCCTCTCATGAAAATTTTAACATATCCTTGTTTTTCGGGTAAGTACTCCTTATATCTTACATTACTTGTAATTGATTATTTCAATCACGGTTCTCAACTAAGAAATATTATTTTCGAAAAGTTGTGTCGTAAAATCAAAAATAAAAAAGTTTTTTCTCTTGTAAAATCAGTCCAGGAACACAATTTGTTTAAAATACGAGAGTTACTATGTATATAAATAACGATTCTTTTACTGATTTAAATTTTTAATCACTACACATGTATAAATATTTTATGCTGTGATTATTTCCCTTTTATGCTACAAAATCATTTCGTAAATAAAACTCGAGTTGTTGTTCTTTTGTAAAACCCTTGGATCTAAAAATCCCGCCATCCTTTGTAGTATTCAACCTCGATTTGTTTCAAATGAGACATTTTTAAGGAGGCAAATCCAACAATTACATGAACCTACCACAACACACGCTGCGAGGCAAATCTCTTGCTTTGTCTGGATTAATAAAAACCACTCTCGTATTTGCTTTTCGAGGATATATGGGAATAATGTAAAGGAAAATTATTAACAGTGAAGGAATATAACAATTTTAGCTCGACAAAGTATGATAAAACATAATTAATATACATGTCTTAATTTCGTTTTTTTTTCCAGAGAAAATAATGTTGAGTTAGAATCAACATTAGGTAGGGTATTAATTTTTCGTGTCCACAATATCTTTAATAACCAAACAAGTATTTATCTAAATTGCTGCATTTATTACATGACTTCTCCGAATCAGGGATTTACTAGAAAGATTTCCGCTGGAAATGATTCAAAAATGCAGTTAACAATTTATAAATACACTGAACTGAATCTGCGGTTGGCTGCTTGTGAAACATTATTAAAATTATTAAAAATGAAACTTTTTGCTTTTAAATGTTTCAAAAATATTTTATTAAATCTCTACACGTGTTTCGGCTTTTTAGCCCTTTCTCAAGAGTACAGATGATACTAGATTTTAAATCGTGTTCTTTACTTGTAATGTCGTGACCGGTAAAAATTTGATTAATCTAATTATAAAATTTAAATCTTCGATTGAAGCAAGTCGATCTTATCCAAATCTATGAAATGATTACTTTCTATACAGTGTATTGACATGCTGGTGCTATGTATATTGTTCAAAATAGATTTTTTATGTTCCTCGACCCGTTTGTTTATATTTCGACCAGTTTGTCCAATATATATAGCATCACAGTCAGAACATTTTAACTCATATATTTCAGTTTTTTTTAATTTATCTGGTTTATATTTATTATTTGATAGAATTCCTCCAATGTTATTTTTTATTTAATAGAAAAGTTTTTAGACCGACTTATTAATTGTTGGAAAATTTTTTTGGGTAAGGGTCCTTATTTTGAGAAAAACTACTTTTTTAACTTGCCGACGTTTCGGTAATTTTTATTACCATCTTCAGGGCACTGTAAGATATAAAATTATGAAGTGGAACACTTGTACAAAATGCAAATAAAAAAAGTGTATATAATATAACATGTGGTACAAACAATAAAAAACGTTGTTAAATAAATAAATCGATATATGCACCTACAAACATACGCAAAAACACGTACATATACATATAAATAGATATTAAAAATCAGAACATATTAACAATAATTAAAGATATTTAAATATACTTTTTTTAGGGCATCTCAAATTTAATTTAACAACATAATATCACACTTGGTAAAACTACATATGCAGTGAAAAATAATAAGTACTTACATTAATTATGAGTTTTTCCTGGTCACCATAAAATATATATAAAACAGGAAACAAACAGATAAAATCGTTGGGTATTAAGAAACCTTCTTTGTTGTACTTATGTAACATACATACACATATATATATATATAATAATATATATATATATATATATATATATATATATATATATATACATATATATATATATATATATATATATATATATATATATATATATATATATATATATATATATATATATATATATATATATATATATATATATATATATATATATATATATATATATATATATATATATATCACTTATAAATGTACAATTATCAGACTCTAGTGTGTAATGGTAATGACACGAATATGAATCTTTCTAAGCGTTAGAGTATGCAAAACACATGAGAAGGGATAAAAACCATCATAGATAAAAGAGAAAAAAAAAACGATTATTTGCAATAATGGCAAGGACTGATTATTTGTTAAATATTTTGTAAATGCATTTTAAATTATAGCTATCTTATACCTAACTTATTAATAAGATTAAAATAGCATGCGTTTTGTTCTCAATGTCTTTCCTTGAATTAACTGACTTAATTTTCTTTATATTGACCATTTCTTGAAATTTTCTCTTTTCAAGATTATGCTGTCTACCTACTATTGTTATTTCATCAAAATTAAATTCGTGATTTAAACATTTGCAGTGTTCTACTAATGATGTTATGTTTATTTTATTTTTGTTTTTAACGTCTCTCATGTGCTCTTTCTTTCTGGTTTTTAAGTATCTACCTGTTTGGTCTCTATAACTTTTTTCACAATCCTTTCATGGTATTTTGTATATGACATCTGACTGTAATTTTTTTTGGTGTTTTCACTTTTAAATTTGTAAAAAAATTTTTCTTTGTGGTATTTTCACTCTTAAATGCAACATTAATTTTATCCGTGGAAAGTACCTTCCTTACTTTCTCAGAAAGATTTTTAACATATGGTAATTTGTAATATGTTTTTGTGTCTGAAGGTGAGGATCTAGTTGATAAGCTGTTATTATTGTTATTTATTATTCTGTTAATTAGTGAAATTGGGTATTGATTTTTTATTAAAAGTGAAAACACAAAAGAATTACAGTCAGATGTCATATACAAAATACCGTGCAAAGATTGTGAAAAAAGTTATATAGGCCAAACAGGTAGATACTTAAAAACCAGAAAGAAAGAGCACATGAGAGACGTTAAAAACAAAAATAAAAATAAACACAACATCATTAGTAGAACACTGCAAATGTTTAAATCACGAATTTAATTTTTGATGAAACGACAATAGTAGGTAGACAGCATAATCTTGAAAAGAAAAATTTCAAGAAATTGTCTAATATGAAGAAAATTAAGTCAGTTAATTCAGAAAGACATTGAGAACTTAAACGCATGTTATTTTAATCTTATTAATAAGTTAGGTAAAAAATAACTATAATTTAAAATGCATTTACAAAATATTTAACAAATAATCAGTCCTTGCCATTATTGCAAATAATCGTTTTTTTTCTCTCTTATCTATGATGGTTTTTATCCCTTCTCATGTCTTTTGCATACATTAACGTTTAGAAAGATTCATATTCTTGTCATTATATATGTTACATAAGTACAACAAAGAAGGTTTCTTAATACCCAACGATTTTATCTGTTTGTTTCCTGTTTTATATATATTTTATGGTGACCAGGAAAAACTCATAATTAATGTAAGTACTATTATTTTTCACTGCATTGTAGTTTTTACCAAGTGTGATATTATGTTGTTAAATTAAATTTGAGATGCCCTAAAAAAAGTATATTTAAATATCTTTAATTATTGTTAATATGTTCTGATTTTAATATCTATTTATATGTATATGTACGTGTTTTGTGTATGTTTGTAGGTGCATATATCCATTTATTTATTTATTAACTTTTTTTATTGTTTGTACCACATGTTATATTATATACACTTTTTTTATTTGCATTTTTTACAAGTGTTACACTTCATAATTTTATATCTTACAGTGCCCTGAAGATGGTAATAAAAATTACCGAAACGTCGGCAAGTTAAAAGTAGTTTTCTCAAATAAGGACCCTTACCCAAAAAAAATTTTTCAACAGTTATTTTTATTTACGGAAATCGTTTTACATTTAAGTTAAACAGTTTAGGATGTAAAACCTGGCAATATAATAGGGACTATTGTATTCATACAAAAATGGTACGTATTAGGACTTGTTGAATATTTTTTTCAGTTAACAATATAAAAACAGTAATGTGAACTATGTTACAAAAATATTGTCAGCCAGTGTAATTAATAAAGTTATGATTTATCTGACTAATTTTGCTTTTAAATTGGTAGAAATACGCTTATGCAGATGATGGGCAGATTTGTCTTTTGTAAACGATATTATTGTACCAGTACCTTGTATGTGCGCTGCTGATATAGTACAAAAGCATCATAAAGCAAACTGCAGTACTAAATAACAATAGAAGTGGGACATTTATGGCTGTTACCAATAAATCCTCTCTTTAACAATTTTAGAGCACGATTCTCCCGATGGTAAATCGAGGCCACCTTGATTCAACTGAACCAAACATTAGACTGAATCAATCTGTCATCAGCTACTGAAAAATAGTGGATTTATGTTCGTTTAATGTGCATATCGTTTGAAAAACATGGCCCTCTAAACGTTTGATGGAATTTATTAATAAGATATATTTAACGAAAGTTTTATGTGCAAAACTAAAAGTTACATATTTTATATAAGGAGGATAGATATATACGCAAAAATCAAGAAAAATGTTATCTACAGGGTGTCACAAGAACGCCCCATCCCTTATAGAAAGTCTAAACGAAGGAATAAAAAATTTTTGTAAATTAACTTTTACCCTCTCTGGTAGAATACTCTGGTATTATAATTTTTATACACTGTTTATGAGTAGATATCGCTAGTTGGACATTTTTCCGGTTGACACTAGTAGATGCAGTTTACTACGACACATTTGTAGTCTGCTTTTCGTGTAGAGACAATGAGTCTGAAATTTATCTTGCTGTCATTGTGTATATTACCTACTTCGCACTGATGAATACAAGAACCAGAAACCGGTCTGCGAATGGTATACACAACGGCCTTAAGAGGGGTTTCCATTTATGTGATAAAAATCTTTTACTAATGGGTAAATTTGTAAATTTAAATTTATTAAAGAAGATGTTTAAAGTAATCCACACTATCCAACTTGAATGCACACAAGTAAGAACGCCGTAAAAAGTAATCTCTAACTCTGCAGTATTTGCCTATCTATTGAT
>JANEYF010002046.1:0-26886 GCA_029963845.1 Rhamnusium bicolor | reverse complement strand
AATAAATATCTACATACTGGTTGTGTGCTAGAGGTGCATAGAGAAACCACTTTTTATTTTCAAACATTCTGTTCACGTATGAAGCAGGATTTACTAGAATCATGTCTGGCCGGACGAGAATATGCATGAGACTTTGAAGAGCAGACATCAAAGTAATTATACACTAAACGTACGGGCGAAAATCATGGAAAATCATTTAACTGACTCTTACTGCGTCGAACTAATTGTTATATTGTTATAATAGACAACATTTTGAACATCTTTAAATTGTTTTCCTTCATGTTAGTTTGTTTTACGAAGGAGACTATTTAAAAATTTTAGCTTATTTTCCATATTTGTCTCTTAAATTTACACTACAATGTTTCTGTTTCGTCAAACATCTTCAGACAATCATACATATTAAAATATATTTATTTTTTAGGACGACCTAAATGGAAAATGCACTAAAACTTGAAGTTGGTAGATCTTGTTCATGAAAAGTCTTATCAATATTTAAGAAAATGTTATCTCTCATGCGTCAGCAACTATTTAAATTGTTTCTTTAAATAAGTTGCGTTCATAGAAAACTTACTATAGACAAGAAAGCATATTTTTAAACCCATATTTAACACGGTCTTTCTGGTTTGTTTATGATCTGATAAAAAGTTCTGAGAGTTCTTGAAAACATGTTCCTCAGAACCTACTTTGATCATATTTATCCAGTATGTATTTTTTCATTGAGGATTAGTGCATACCAAATTTGAAATGATGATGCTTTACCCTATGCGCATAATATAAATACTAGTTATTTTATTAAGGTTGGGATTTCGCATAGTCGTGAGAAATAGATATTTATTTTTGGTTTACTTATTTACAAAACAAACATGTCATGATATTTAAAATGATTTTAGGAGAGTCTATTATTTATATAAAATTTAACAATAAAAGCATTTTCAGAATGACAGGCACAAATTTTAATTACATCAAAAATTAATAACTAACAATTCATATTATTATAGTAATTATCGCAAAGATTTAAGAACTTTTTAAATATTTTACTATGTTTGGTTTTTTAAATATGTATGATAAACCAAAAATAAATACATACCTCTTCTCACTCTGCGAAATTCCAACTTCAATAATTAAAATAACAATCATTTTTATTAAGCACTCAATTTGGATCGTAAATTGCGTAATCACTATTGTACTATTAATTATAGTTTTATATGCCTAAAAGACAGATTATAAACGATAACTGAAATTCCTCGCAGTCATTGAACTTGCTTTTATGTGTTTTATACTTTAACAAATGGCCAAGGATTTTTTTCCTTGGATATTGTACCATAGTTTGCAATTTTGAAACCACTTGTTAAATTATTATTTAAAAAAGTACAAATTCGTGGGCTCAAAGTGTATAAAAATGGATTACGCGGTATACCCGGCAGTTATCTGCTCCGATTGAAGCTCTAAATATGGCACATCGGACAAAATGGCGCAAATTGAAAACACTTTTCAATTTTTTGTTTTCAGATTTTGTTCCAGATATCTAAATACCACATATTCTAATTCAAACGAAATCTAATTTCCATGAGATTTTGAACTCCGATGTCATTTTCCCATGAGATCTAATGCAATACCCTTTATATCTCTTCGGTTTCCCGAATGCATTGTATCATACTTAAAAACATCCATATAAAAATCCCGCGAGATCTAAATCCCATGAGATCTAAATGTGACGTTATCTTACATACTGAGTAATACATTACGTGCGCAGCATCATGTGCCTTGGCCCAAAGTATATGATACTCATCTCTGTGAAGAGTTTAGGTCAATACATACCATGCCAGTATATGAAAAGTTCTTGGAAATTCCAGCAAAAATTCAATTTTTAGAATATTGTAATAAAAATAGTGTGATGTCTCTAATCAGTCAAGATTTCGTAAACAACATTCTTGTGAATTGGTAATACTATATCTAAGTGATAAATGGGTTAAGGCAATTGATGACAATAATATTATACTGGCTATTTTCTTGGATTTCGAGGATCTTTTAAAACTGTTAATAGAGTCTTACCCATAAGAAAACTTGAGAAAATTGGTAATCGTAATACAGCACTAGTGGTTTAAATCTTATTTCTCTAATCGCTATCAAAAAGTAAAATATACAGATTTTGTATTGAATCAAGTGACAATTTAATGAGTATAATACCACAGGGTACGGTATATATATATATATATATATATATATATATATATATATATATATATATATATATATATATATATATATATATGTAACAAAAATCAATAATTTAACCAGGGAACGCAGTCACGTGGTCAAAAAAAGAAAAACTCTTTTTTACATTTCAAGCTTTCGAAAATTTATTGTTTCTTCATCAGGAATTCTACAAAAATTATTAAATTAAAATCTATTTTAATAAAATGAAAAGATACTTACTAAAGTGAGGTTATAAATGAAGCAATAAACATTATTAACAGGAAAATTAGTTCCTTACATTATAAAAAAACATTATTAACTTAAGGTTAATGGCAAAAATCATTAATTTGTTCATTATTGAAACATCAAAACTAGAATAATTAAAACAATCTGAAGCCACCACATGCTACCTATCACTCTACAAAAAGCAAAGGAATGTTGTGTAAAAAAACACTAAAGAACTCTGCTATTTATGAGAGAAAGGGAACAGTAGTGGATTATTTGCCAACTTATAAGATAAATATCTGCCTGTCATTGAAATGTACTATACTGGGTGTTTTCCCGATTGTGGTTATTTGCATAAGAATGTAGTAAATATATATAAATCACGCTGAGACCTTCTATGTCTGTTCTGGGGTCCTTTGCTTGTATCTCATTAAAGATGTGACACATTTCCAAAAAAACTTCTCTTACCCAAATTTTTTTTCATAATCCAAAATTTTTAACTTCATCGTAATTAATATTATGATTTTGTAATAATGCATATTTTGCTAACATGCATGATTCTTTATTATGCATGATTCTTTATTATGCCTGACGTCATTCCTATGTGATGTAATTCTATCTTTTACTTTTCTACAAGTTTAGCCAATGTATTTTTTTTCACAATCTTCACGCGGGATGCAAAAAACTACATTTGAAAAATTCCTGATGTTATCCTCATCTTTTAATTTTGTGAAAAGTTTATTTATGGTTATTTTATTTTTAAAGGCCACTAATGTTAGTACAGTTAGAAAATATTTTTTTAAATTTTTTGTGAAATGTGTGTAATGTTAGGTAACGAAAAATAAAAAATGTTTAAAGCATTCTCCTGGTTATTGTCTACCGGTAGTCCATTATTCCTCCGGTTGGAGACATTTTTGTGTAATCTCGTATGTGGATGATCTGTTAAAGATTAGTTTTTTATCAATGAAGAAGGATACCCACTTTAATTTTAATCTTTAACAGATCATCCACAAATGATGCCAAGATACCAAGATAATATTTCACCCTGTACCATCAGTACTTTTAAAGTAAAACAAAAAGAACGTTCTCAAAATAATATATTCAATGGAGATCTGGCGTCAACTTGCTTCCACCACTACCCCAGACATGATTGATGATATGTGTGAGAATTAGGTTCCTAAATATGATACAAATATAGCAAGATTTGGAAAATTTCAGTCCCTTTATTTGACCACCCCTTTAAATGAGTTAACTTTGAAAGTGGTTGCTGTAGACTATGCTATAGAGTAGGCTATTCATGTCAGACATTTGAAATCAGAATAAGGGCTAGCATCAATCTGCCCCCTTCCCCCAAATACAACCCCCATTTATGTATTAACTAGGGGTGTGCTAGCCGTAAAAAATTGTGTTAGGGTATGCTAAGTGTAAAAAGTGTGTGCTAGTAATATTGAAAGAAAAACATAACTGGGACTGGAGCAAGTATGACTAGATAATCTCTCCATTGTCCTGTAGGTTCGAATCCCCGCCACGGACACTGGCATTGGTGGGAACGGACCGGAATGATTGTGTCTCGGTTTTTTAAAAAGTACAATCCTCGCCCGTGCAGCTTCGGCTTTGGATTCGGGGGTAGTCTAATTTCTGTGGTGTTTATTATTATTATTTATTAATAGCAAACACAGTTCTGTCCATTTTGTTTTACATTTAAAAATGTAAAATTACTAATATAACAAATTCCCAATTTAAGTGTCTAATAAAGATGTAACTATTTTAGAAGCAAACACAAAGTAGTTTTTCTTGCAACATAAAGTAACAACATTATCTTCTGAACATACACGTCACATATATTTTGAAATATGAGTATAATCACATTTCGTATTAATTTAAAATATCTTGAGTAAAGAAAAAGAGATCATTATTACGATTAAAAATTGTCTATATCAGCATAACTTTGTATAATCAACTACGACTAAATTTTACCAAATTTGTGAAATCAATAAAAAAATATCAGTAGAAAACTACACCGTATTCTTCTCGTTAAGATTAAGCCAATTTCAGCAAAAATGTCATCACATTCATCTACAATTGTTAAAGAAAGCATACAATAAAATTAAAGTTTTTATGATGAAATATTTCTATTAAATTTCACTTACCAATTGGCCAGGTGGTAAAAAAAATCCTTCCTCATCAGTCATTTCCACCCACAGCCGCTCATGTCCACGATTTTTTATTTGTATTCCTTTAATGTGTTTGGCGTCAACTAATACAAGAACGGCACAAGCGATAACAATTATTATTTTGCAGAACATTTTTTCAAATACTTGCTTTAACTAGTTACTGTTACTACTAATCCACAACTGATGATAGCTTCTTATCCTAAGATATTATATACTACGTACTTATTGTTAGACTAATTTTCGTATCACAATTTTTACATTATATTGTAAACATGTTTATTCTGTAAATTGCTTATTAGAATATTTATAATATAATCTTTTGTTGTCTTAGTAATATACTTTCAGAGGCGGACTGGCTACCGGATATGATTTAAAGAGGCCTTAAATTTAAACAGTTGTTAATCATATTATAAATTAAACTTAACAAAATTACATGCGTTGTAACCTAATTTCCTTATTAGCAGCGGGTATTAACTTTTTATTTGCTCCAGAATATAAATGCTTATACACTATATTACGTTAGTACAAATTTATCCACTAGTACCAAAAAAAGGGCATTGCGGTATTTACGAAAGATTAGATAATTGTTTAAAATGTACTTTTTTTCGTTTTTTCATTATTGGGCCATCGTGAGGGCATACAAGTATGTATCTGTATTAGCTAAAAATCTACATTTAAATCACAAAATTTTATAGAAAAAGAACATTATCCATTCAGTAATATATTTTAAATTTGTAATTATTCTTTTTTTTAATTTACCTAACACATTGCTTGATAAAACTGTACATTTTCACAATATTTTATTTCATTAAATATTTGAATACCCTTACAAAACAAAAATTTTCATTCCATTAAGTTGTTATACTTCTCTACTACTATATTATTTACACTAGGAGTGTTTATAACATAACAAAATTTAATTTGAGAAGCTATCGTACAAATCCATTTAGAACAGTTTTTGCGTAAATTGAAAAAGTGTTCCACCGGAAATACCTTCAAGAATATAAAAACGCCAATTCGTAATAATGAGTACAATATACATATAGAACATAATTAATACATATTGATAGAAAAATGTTTTGTATTATATGAGAAGTAATGCCTTAAAAAAAAACATGGAGATATTGCGTTTTGATTGATTCAAATGGACATATTAACAGTTTTTCCATTTGTAATAAAATTTATTACAGTTTTAATGATTGTCACATTTCTCTTCAAAAAACTCTTGGTCATAAGTAGAGCTGTCCGAGGTCACCTGGCCGACAGAGCCGTCATATGACTCATATGTTTACATCATATCATAATACTTGAATAAGTACAGTAAATGGAAATAAATTTTAACAATAATGTTACATTTTATAAAAATTTGTATAAAACTCACCCTTTTAAGCAGATTTATGAAGTAGTTTGGTTGTCGTCATCACAAAGTGGGGAAGATCTATAGTATAATAGCATCAGGTATGTTTCTACAGCTGTCTCCGTCAGCGATGTTCGCTTTGATGAAAAAATATGTTTTGCATTTTGAAAATGACCATTCGACATCTACGGATGTAATACAGGCATAAGTAAAACAATCTGTGAACTCACTTAACGAAGTTGTAGATGCACCATCACAAATTTGTCTTAATTTGCTAAAATCAGGATCTTTCTGTAATACACTCTCGAATTTTTCACTAACGCGATTATTTTTTGCGTCATTTATAGCCTGTATTTACGTCGTCCACTATTTGCAGCGATTCCACTAACGACAACGAACTATTTTGCAATTTTTCTATTGCGTCGTGTAGTCCTCTATAATTGTTATTAATAGTTTTTAAATCTGTTTCAAGGGAAACGTCTTGAAAGCTTGTCTGGCTTTCCCCTAATAGCTGCAGCCTCGTTAGGGTTGAACTGTAGTATCACAGCTTTTATTTGTTGAAAATATTCAGCATAATAAAAAGCCGCTTTCAACCACGTTCTCCAACATGTAAGAATCGGCTCTGGTGGTTCAGGGATACCAGGACACTGTCTGTGAAATGCTTGAAGCTGTTTAGGAGATTTGAGAAAAACTTTTTTTGTATTTGCTATTAATGCATCTACCTCTGGAAAACATTTTCGAATCGTTTCTGCCACAAGATGTAACGCATGCACTTTACACGTAACATGTAAAAACCTACAATTGTATCTTTGAAAAGAACGGCCTACCATGCGCATTGTCGCAGCACCGTCAGTCACAAACATCAATACTTGACTTGTTGAAAGTTCAAATTTTTCGAATGTCTCCAACACCCTACGCGTAATCATTTCGCCAGTACACGCAGTTAGTCTTTTACTAGCTAGTAAAAGTGGAAATGTTAGTTTAAGAGGGCCCAGTACACGTACTATAATATTTAAAATAGAATTTTTTTTACAATCTGTTGTCTCGTCAATACATAACCAGAGCCGTGTATTTTTTAATCCACATTTAATCTTATTTACAATGTCTTCACGAACAGCTGGAATATATCTACGTAACGATGTACGACTTGGTAAGTTCACCTGGGGATTGTATTTATTCCAAAACTTCCGAAATGGTTGTTTATCCAGTATGTGTAGCGGAATATTACAGGCTATTAACATTAACAATAAATCAACCATAAACTGAGTTGTCAAAGGCATGCCATTTTTTTATTTTGATGTTGCACGGTGTTGATATGACGACGACAATCTGTTTTGTGCCAGCACATTAAGTCTTGATTACAAACTTTACAAATTATTTTGCATCCGTCATAGAATAAATCCGGAAATTCACAGATAAATTTATTCACTGTGTCCGCGTACGGTCGTTTTTTACCCTTTGGCGCGTTTGACATTATGTATAATTTATAGGTACAACCTCACGCATCAACCTTTCAAATAAGACTGCAGCGTAAATCACTTCTAAATCGGCACGTGTGAAGCCATCGCAAGACCGTGGCTGTACTCCAGCCACCTCGGACAGCTCTAGTCATAAGTTATAGTTCGTAAAAACATCTAGTAGATAATACTAAAAAATATTTATTGCCAATGCAAAGAGTTGTTGTTTCGTTCAAATCATATTTAATAACAGTAGTTTAGTCTACCTGGGCTAGAGGTCACCGCTCTCGGTACTTGCTTCACAAGTCGCTATCCGCCACAGAGACATATGATGTCGGTCGGATAGTAGCATTTCTACCATATGAAAAGTTTCACATACCTCTCACCACTACTCAATTTACCTTAGTCAGTATATAACTAGCAGGTTGGTCACTATCATTTGTTTGTTCCATAACCTATGGCATACTGAGGAGAACTAATAAGTTCGAAACCGGTCTATGTCTGGTTAGGAATTGACAAATGATATTGCCTAATGATCTATCATGATTTGGAGCTATAATCCAATGCAGGTCGAGGTATTTGCCCGCTGAGTAGTTGTTTCGTTCAAATCATATTTAATAATGAAAAGAACTGAAATTAACCAGAAATATTAAATGTGCGCACCATGATTAGGTTCCGAACAGTCACATTCTTACTTTTCTTCTTCTAGATCATTACAATTTGATTGAAACCAAAATAAATTGTGCATCACGTTGGACTTATTATGTTTTGATTGAATCGCTTACGTTTGGGGTTAAATTTCAATGGGAATCATTGGGTTTTTAACGATTCTGATACCGCCGTTGGACTTATGTCATAACTAAAATAGATGCAGAATACATAACTTAAAATAAGTTAAAAATGGATTTATTGCGTTTTGTATGATCACTCCTCATTTATCGATCACATAATATCTTGGAACCAGGCATAAATTGTATTAATTTAATTGTTTAGCAATTAAAAAGCTTAAAACATTTAACATTGTGTCAATGGGAGTTTATTAAATACATTTTAATATTATCCTCGTAGCTTTATTTCGTATCTTTTGAAACTTGTGAATTTCATTGTTATTTAAACAATATTTGATGGTATTTTTTGAAATTTGTTGTCAGATATACAGGTAAAATTTTTTCTAACATTTCGTTTTATAAATTATCATCAGAGGAACTATTAATTAGGAGTTTATTTTAAATTTTATTGTATATTAGGTTTCATATATATGTATATATATATATATATATATATATATATATATATATATATATATATATATATATATATATATATATATATATATATATATATATATATATATATATATATATATATATATATATTGTTATTAAAAATATATGTGTAAAGTTGCACAATATCCAAAATGTTGAGCTGCTGTAGATTTATATATTAATATTCTTGAAAACATTGATAAATAGTTTTGAAATTCTGAGTTAAGATATTTTTTTGCAACTTTTTTTAATAACGTAATCACTGTTACATTTTAAATTCAATGACTCCTCTATCATAAACCAAGGGTATTTAATTTTGGAAATCATTCCAATTTTTCTATTACTTAATACAGTAATTTCTCTTACTTGTATGTTTTTACCGAAAATCATATATTTACATTTATCAGTGGTTAATTTTAAGTTGTTAACTTAAAATTATGGTAGGCCAGACACTATATAAAATTTTGCTTATTGGGTAAACGGGAAAATCTCTATACGCAAAAACTCGCTAAAAATAATTGTGAAATTAAGAGGCTATGTCAGACAGCTTTGTTGTCTTATTTCTATTTTTGTTGTAGTTGCCATAAAGTTTTTAAAATTTTTAAGAACGTTTTCGATAATAAACAACTAAAAAAATAAACAAATAAAAATAAAAAAAAATTGTGAAAAAAAACGACAGAGAAAAGAAGAAAAGAAAAATTTGAAATATTGTTAAGTTGTGTTAAGCCTAAAGTGGTTGCCGAAAGATAGGCAACACCTGGTACGGAAGTTTATGTTTTATAGTAAATTGAGCATTATGCTCCCTTACTTGTGTAATGTTGCGTGTGAGTGGGTTGTTGGATAGCTGTGTTGTATAAAATTTTGCGATTCGTTTTTAATGTATTGCGCTAGTGGTTCCATGTCGGTGATTTCTTGTAGATGTCGTATAGGTGTGTATCTGTCTAAACCGGTGATAAGGCGTAGAATTTTATTTTGGTGAATTTGTAATTTTTGTATCGTTGTCGCGGCTGCTGAACACCACGCTGGAGCCGCGTACACAAGAGCCGGCCTTATTATAGTCGTATATATGAGTCGTTTGTTCGTCCTGTTTAGTCTGCTATTCTTTGCCAAAAGGGGATATAAATTCTTAGTCAAAGAATAGACTTTACGTATTGTCATGTTTATGTGTTTTCCAAAAGTGAGTCCTTTGTCTAAATGTACTCCTAGGCATTTGACGTCGGTCTTAGTTTCAATTGAACGTCCGTTAATTTTTATTTGAACGTCCGTTAATTTTTATAGGCGTCAGAATTTTGTTGTCTTTGAATTTTTTTTGTAAATACTATAGCCTCCGACTTGCCCTTATTTAAATTTCATCTTCCACTGGTCATAGTACGCCGTCGCTCGTGCCATATTAACCCCTCAGCAGCATATTTGCCGCTTGTGCGCTATATATAGCTGTGTCGTCGGCGTACATGGCCAATTTAGTATTAGGAAATTGGGGGAAGTCAGAGACGTACAGATTAAATAATTTTGGTCCTAAGATCAACCCTGTGGGACACCTGCGTGAATGCTCTTTGGTGAAGAGAGTGTATTGTTGATTTTGACTTACAGTGTTGTATTGTTCAAGTATGAATAGTAGTATGAGTATGCAGTAGCTTTATAAGGTATATTGGAAAATTGTATGTGTGCAGTTTGTGTATAAGGCCCGTGATTCAGACAGACCATAGTCGTGTTTTCACCATGATTGTACTGCAGTTTTATGTCATTGACGATCCTGACGACTTGCTGTGTAGTGTTGTCACCCCGTTTGAATCCAAACTGGTAATCAACATGGTAACCCAGAGCATTTTGTTCTCTGTCAAATCGATTTAGAATGATTTTTCCATCAGTTTGGAAATTGTCGGTAGGAGACTAATAGGACGATAGTTTACCGCAAGCCGGATATTTTTTCTCGGCTTGGGTATCGGAGCCACAACAGCACTTTTCCATGCACTGGGAAAGTGCTGCAAGCGTAGGATCGCGTTCAAAATATAAACAAGCTGCAGTACGCCCTTCTGTGGTAAGTTTTTTAATAGCTTGTTTTCGATACCATCCTTACCCGGTGCTTTATTATTGGATAGTGATTTGATAGTTGAGCAATTTCAGAGAATTTAGTGATTATTTCTAAAAATTGTTGTCTAGACATAATAATTTCACGTCCCATAAGGTACTCCGTGTCCTGTACGATACGATCTTAATCGGCGGTGTTTGGTGCGTCATTGTTGTGTATCAGTTGGTAAGTGTCAGATAGGTGATCGGCTTTCTACTGAATGGTGGGCATGGCCTCTCGTGACGTGATTTTGTAAGCCTCCACAGCGAGTTGTATTGAGGATGCAGTGCCTCGAGTTTTTGGCTCCATTTTTGATTTTTTAATGAACTAATGTCTATTCTTATTTTATCTTGCAATCTGACCATCTCGATCCTTGCCTGGACGTCCCGGTGTCTTTTTCAGCGTCGTCTTAATCTGTTCTTCGTGAGTATATCTTGTTTGATCGCGTCAGTCAGTTGGTCTTTGTTTGGATCAATAGTGCTGGTCTGAGCAACACCCCGTTTGGCCTCTTGCAGTACCTTAGTGAATAATTCTATCTCATTTTCCAGATCGGCGACTGTGTTTATGTTATTGTTCAAGTGTACATGTGTGTTCAAGTATTGTCAGTAATGCTGCCAGTTGGCGTTTTTGTAAGAAGTGATTCGTACATGTGTCTTCTCGCGTCATGTTGTTTAAGAGTATTTTGGTTAGATTGTGATCGGACGTGAGCTCCTCCAGTACCTCAGGGAGAGTGGAGTTGCCCACGTTTTTGTTTATTATAAGATCAAGTGTAGAAGGCGTATTACCATTATCTGAAAAATGAGTTTGAGCATTCGGATACTCCAAGGTCACAATATTGTTATTAATGTAGCCATACAAAGTGCTGCCGTTTATATTACTACGGTGGCAATTACTCCACGCCTGATGATTGGCGTTTAGATCTCCGATGACCAAATTGCGAGGACCCGCGTTCACTAAGTTTATCAAGACAACCCACTGTGAAGTCGTTTTGTGGTCTATTGTATACTGCAGTAATTGGTGTATCATTGTATAGCGTAATGTTAATGTTTTCTATATTGGTGTTTTGTATAAATCTGTAAGTATGTGGAATGTTTGTTTTTATGAGTATAGCCACGCCGCCTCCTCTGTTAACGTCGTTGCGGTCTTTCCCAATTGTCGTATACCCTCTTATACGCAACTTATCTCGTGGCGTGAGTTTTGTTTCGTTCAGAACCATAATGTCAACTTTATGTGTTAACGAAAAATGAGGTGTGACATTTTATTTCGTACACCGTTGGCGTTCCAAGAAAAGATTGATAATTTATAAGACATTATACGAAATGTCTTATGTAAATTTACAAAACACCTCGAATTTCTCAATTTCAGTATTACAATTAGAGAGTCTGTCGTTTATATATCTTACCCGTCGCAATATTTGGTCCAAATCTATCATGGTACTAAGCTTATTGAATTCTTGAAGACAGGCAGCCTATACCAGTGGAGCTCATGAAAGTGGGAACTGGGGCTGTGGCAGTGGGGTTTGATAGTAATGGTGGTCTAGCATTAGGAAGAAGGGGCCTTGTTCCATTTTGTGCGGTAATGGCTTCTCGTCTTGCTTCCCAAACGTTGATGGTCGGCTGTGGTGCAGCTACATACTTAGTACGTGGTGGAGGTGGTTCCAGCTTTTTTCGAACGCTTCAATTTTTCTTTTATAATAATACAAGATAGATTTATTGGGGTTCAAAATAAAACAAAGAAGGTTTAGTGCCATATTCCCCAAAAAAAAACAGTTATGCAGCTGCGGACACGTGTTTCGGAGTTATTGCCCCTCATCAGCGTAGCGTAGCTAAGGAATTGGATCTACGATGGGAGCGATCAGGAACAAGAACTAAAATAAGGCTGGAAAGTACAGTACACAGTACTCAATTAGTGTCTTCATGTCCCCATGTGCCACATTTGGGGCCTCGATGAGCACAGTCAACACACAGAGTTCTATGTACTGCTCATTTCCACCTGGCACATGCAAATAAAACAAGATAGATTTATTGGGGTTCAAAATAAAACAAAGAAGGTTTAGTGCCATATTCCCCAAAAAGAATCAATTATGCAGCTACGGACACGTGTTTCGGAGTTATTGCCCCTCATCAGCGTATCGTAGCTAAGGAATTGGATCTACGATGGGTTGCTTTATTTTGAACCCCAATAAATCTATCTTATTTTATTTGCATGTGCCAGGTGGAAATGTGCTCATCGAGGCCCCAAATGTGGCACACGGGGACATGAAGACACTAATTGAGTACTGTGTACTGTACTTTCCAGCCTTATTTTAGTTCTTGTTCCTGATCGCTCCCATCGTAGATCCAATTCCTTAGCTACGCTACGCTGATGAGGGCAATAACTTCGAAGCACGTGTCCGTAGCTGCATAATTGTTTCTTTTTGGGGAATATGGCACTAAACCTTCTTTTATAATCTCTACAGTTCACGATATTTGCTGAATGATTTTTACTGCAATTTGCGCATTTTATTAAGTCATCTGGTTGTCTGTTGTCAACATGTCGATCCCACTTCACGGCGGTATGGTCTAGATAGCGAATTTTTGATTGTACCTCCTTCAAGGTAACCGCACTGTCTGTAATAACCAGGAACATGGGTTACCTGGTTCCTCGCATTACATAAATGTTTATTACATTAATTTTGTATACATTTACTAACTCATGCTTAAGATCATCAACGTCTACGCCGTGATAAATTCATTTCAAGGAGAAGGCATGGGTCATATTTTGGTGTAAAGGTGTGGTGTTCGACGTTGGCAAGGTGAAATTCATCACGGCATAATTTCCAATCCTCATATTTTTCAAGATAGAGGGCAGTGGAGTTAGCGGCATGTTTCCAAAAGAATTTTCCGGTTAAGTTGCTTTTTAAATAATTACACATTTTAGCATGATCATTAAAAACGTCATGAATGATAATTGGGGGAGGCCTAATGTTTTTAAATTTTTCAGCATTTCCTGAGTACTTGCTGGTAGGTAATTTTCAATTATCTATTTCATTATTGTCCAGTGGTAGGTCAGTAATCATATCTTCGTCGTCTTTATTTTTCGAAATGGTGTTGAATTAATTTTTTCTTGGCATTTCCTGGATTAATTTTGTATTGTTCTGTCGTCCTAAAGTCGATGGGTGTGTGAATTTTTCGTCATTGATGTCGGCAATGCGTATTTTTTGGTTTTACTAACGTTTTGGAGTTCATCTGATGGTTTGCTGGTGGCCGCATTGTTGACTAATAACTTTAAATTTTCGACTTCTATCAACGTTATTTTGAAATTTTTATTTATTATAAATTTTTTTATAAAACTTGCCTCGCAAGATCTTCTCCTTTACTTCTTGCCTTCCTTTCTGTCGTATCATCTCTCTGCACGTCTTTTTCCACTTCCAAGTGTATTTTTCTCTTGAAAAAAATAAAAATTGGCTGATGTCAAAGTACGTAATACACGATTGACTATCGCGGTCAACTACACTATAAGCACTTTACCCATTCGGTTACCAGACTTGCACAACGCGAAATGTCTATCTAAATCGTTATCTGTCAGTCGACTTCTGTTTGCATGACTCATAAAATTTCATTTTAAAAGTAGGTTACACCCACATTATCATTATTTAAAAAATTAAAAATAAACAAATCAAAGCATCGGCATGTAGTCCATGTGAACCAAATTGCATATTTATTTCCTAAGTGGAAATTAATGTGTGAAATACATTGTCAGTGAATCCGGGAAACATATTCACAGCATTAACATTTTAAAATAAAGCGAACGTTGATATTGTTAAGCCATAAATAACATTCTGTTTGGGGTCTTTATAATTAATTGAAATTTATGTGTTATAATTAATTTCCTCTCTGTTTGTTCATTGTAGTAAATTTTTACCTTTTTATAAAATTTTATGGGAACAAATAGGTGGGTAATACGTAACAGGTTTGTATCAATTACCCCAAAATCCAATGGGATAGGTCGTTACAATACGTTATTGGCGATCACCACTGGAACAATAATCTGCCAATTAGCACCATACCTTACAGAGGCTATATCGTAACTATATTTCATGACTTGCGTGGCATGTAGCACCATCTTGTTATGAGTAAAGATCATCCAAGTTCACATCTTCCAATTTGTACCACAAAAAGTGTATCATAGAATGATAACGTTCCTCATTCACTGCATTTTCCTTACCGTCTCCAAAATAAAAGGCCCGATGACACCATCAGCTCAAAAACCACACCAAACTGTCACGCGTTGTGGATGCATCGGTCATTCGTGTATCACTCGGAGCCTCAAATGCGATAATTATGCTTGATAACATAGTCGTTAATATGGGAAGTGAGCTCAGGATGATTTTCTTAAAAAAATCCGGATCAGCAGCTCGATACTCCAAAAACCAATTAGCGAATTCATGAGCTTGTACGTGGTCTGCCGGCTTCAATTCTTGGATCATCTAGACTTTATATGTGTGCAGACCAAGATCTTTACTGAAAATTTGATGCAGGCCAGTTTTTGAAATGCCCAATTGTTAAGAATGTCTTAGAATCGAAAGCACACATTCTTCACCAACAGCTATATTTTCGTCTTACGATGAAGCATAGGGTTCTTTATTTCCGCAACTTAACGTGTTCGCTAAAACTCTTTGATTAGCTTGACTACTGCGATGGTGCATTATTTCGACCAAAAATTGCACTAATTTTACATATCTGTAATGAATTGTAACAATTGTCACATGCCCTTCAACTGCATAGCGCACAATTTTTTGAAATGGCATGATTCGTACGGTTACAAGTTGACAACAAATTGACTTTTATGAATCATACACAAATAATTTGGCATAAATCTTTAAAAGTTCTTGGACTTATTAAAAGACATACTAAAGAATTTAGCAACATAACAGCTATATCTAATTTCATTAGTTAGATTAGTTAGATGATTAAAATACTGTCCTAAATATTTTAAATCTTCAGACTTTGGAGCAACGTAAAACAAACACAGATATTATTTTGATATATTAAATTGTTAATGGTATTATTGACAACCCTGAATTACTTTCAATCATAGACTTTTATGTACCTCAAAAGTAATTAAGAGAATTATACACATTTCTTATTCAGAATCATCGAACATTATATGGTTCTAACTTAGCTATTAACAGAATTATAAGAAATGCTAATAATATGCAGGTAGACTTATTCAATGCCTTGCTAATCAGATTGAGAATAACGCTGAATTAAATTTTATAGCTATACCTATTTGTTCTAATTGTTCTGTTGTTTGATAACAATTTATGTTTTTCGTACTACAGCTATGTTATATAATTGAATAATTATACCTATTTATTGTTTTACAGTTTATGATTAACTGAAATGTAATGTATCATTGGGTTTCCCGTTAAATAAATGAATAAATAAATATTACAACTTTATAATCATTGACGTTTAATGTTTGACAATTCGAAAACGATGCGAAATTTTATATAACAGCTCTTATTGAAGAACCCGATATTATTTATAGGACCTATATTTATCTACAGAGTATTCAAAGCATCAACATCTTCTGGCTTCATCCTTGTCCAACATACGAACGAAGTGAACCCATTGTCTAATAAATGTTATTCAGATATACAAATCCATAAAATACTCTTTAAAATTATACTGGATGCGACCCTGTTTTAACATTTTCATTTTTAATATGTTTATTTTTTTATTTCAACAGTATTATCGTATTATCACCATTGAACAGAGGGCAAGCGTCATATTGATATAGTATACATTTTCATTCTAGAAACGTTATCCGTACTGTAACGTACAATCTTAGATGTACAGTTCTGTTGTTGTATATGGAACTAAACGAACCAAACCTGAGATCAACTTTATGGCAAATTAAAATTATTTTATTTTCAAATGAAGTTTCCCATTTTATTAAATCTGTTTATAACAGTGGAATATCTTCTTTTAAAAATACCGTATTTAAAAATTTACTGTAACGCTATTTAAGACACATATATTGTATTTAGGCCATTAAGCATGGAAATGACCATGCGCATAACAACGAAATGTTTCTATAAAAAGCTCATTTAATAATTATTGATGTATTCAGAAACATAATATCTAAAATCCAGACTTTCAATCAAGAGTTAACTTCTACGTGGAACTTAACCAGTATTATCCCAGTTAACTAGCTTAGGTCAGTTACATCACAGGAGTACTTCCCATAAGATCTAATTCCACGAGATCTAAATACCCCGAAATTATTTTCCCACGAAATCTAACACATCACCCTGTATAGCTGTTCGTCTTTCCGATTGTGTTTTATCATGGATGCGTACTTAAAAACACCAATTTCAAATTCCAATGAGATCTAAAGAGTCCTAGAAGAAAGTCCCATGAGAACTAATTCCCACGAGATCTAATTTCATCCAGTATACTTATCATCCTGTATATCTGTTAGACTTTTCGATTAGACCAATTCAAAAGTCCCACGAGATTTAAAAGCTTGAAATGAAAATCCCACGAGATCTAATTCCCATGAGATTTAACTGTGACCCCATCACGTCCAGAGGCATACGAATATTGTATAAATTCAATTTAGATTTGACGACAGAGCAGGAGAAGAACATGGTCGAGGGGACAGCTGGAGGTTGGTAGAAAAGGCCCGTTTGCAGCCTACTTGCCAGGCGTCTGCCTCCGCCACCATTACCATTATCCAACTATGACAAACTTACAATTAATGTCTAACAAGAAATACACATATTAGAGAATCAAATATCTGTTGAGTTGTGCAGAATAAATAAATAAAAAATACCTAACAATACATATTGAATATAACATAAAATGGCAATACCACATTCTATAAGTTCAAGAAATAAGAGGCTGGTTTATAATTTTAAACAAAAAAAGAAATTTTGAAACTTGACCACCTAGTTACACTATACTGGATGGAACTTAAATATGTTAAAATATTTCACTGTGGTATTCCTTAACTAATTTTAAGAAAGAAAATAGAAAGTAGTAACACCCTGTATAAAATTAAAAGCGATCACATCTTAAGAAGTTGTTCCAATTATCGTTTCCTCAATTTTTTTGCTGTCTCATAGTTAAGTCAATACGTTTCATATAGAATGATATATAAATAAAAAAAGATACAAAGTAGAAAAAATTAAGAAAATAATTGGACAAAAACATGTTCAGTACCCCAAAATTATGCAATATGTTTCCATTAAATATTAAAATTGCAAATTATTAAGTATTAAAAACATGTAAAACAATGAATGTCAGCACAAAATCGAGATCTTTATCATAGGATATAAACATGTGTATTTTTACATGTGCATGTGCATAATAATTAAGAGATTACTTTTTATTTGTTAAAATTTCAATTATTTATATTGAAAAACATTATCAGTAATTAACTCTTTTTTCTTTTGTTAGTTAACATGTATAAGAATAAGGCAATTAATTATTATTCTGGTCATAAATGAAAATTTTATATTAAAACTTTTAAATAAATTTAAATCATAATTCATTAATCATTATAGCGAATACCACAGGACAATTTTATTTGTTTTTATTGAATATACTCGTAGTTATCTTATCGACGTTGTGTTGCAAGAAATAAAAATTTATTAATGAACTTTTTTATGTAGATGTTGTTGTACTCTGTTTACTATTTCCAAGAAGTAATAAAATAAGTAAATAATTAATTTGATTTAATTATTGATAGAAAATATTTATAGCTCTACTTACTAAATCAGACCCACTATTGGCTCAGCCTGTGAATGAGGAGTAGGAGGTCCTTTGTTTGATAAATCAATATAATAAATCATTAATAGTGGCTTTGATGGCTACTATTTGGGTTACGTCGCAAATTACTTATCAGAAGGTAAGATGTATGTACAGGGTGGCTCACAATATTGAATTACAATTGGTATTTTCCTTAATTTTTTTAATTACTTATTGATGATAGTATTTAAAAATCTAGTAGTAGTTTTTTTTCTTCATAAAAAGGCTTTGATTTGTAAACTTCCGACTATTTAAGAATCATGTAAAAAGTTTATGTTCAGAAAAATTCACATAATTACTCTTCATAAGGTTAGTATTATCTACATTCTAAGAGTATAAATTTCAATTAATTTATTTACAAATTAGATTTTAGAAAAATACAGTATTAATGAATGCTTTTAATATATGTTAAAGATAAAGTCCCAGAAAGCTGAATTCTTTTTTTTAATTTTGATTTCGTCGTTCTAAACAATGTCTCATAAGTCCCCAGTGATCTGATGGACGCACAATTTTTTTATGGTGCGTAAAAAGGGTTAAAAAAGTGTTTTTTCGCGACTATCTTTGATCCTTTTAATTTTACGAATGTGAACATACAAGATCGAAAGATTAGAAAATTTTCTACAAAAAAAGGTCCGTACTCGTTTTGTCATACGAGTTATAGTTTTTCTAGAAAACTTGATGTAAAAGTTATGTCTCAAGTAAATACCTCGATTTTATAAAATTATATTTTGAAAATAAATTTAGGTGAAAACGTTTTAAAACTTAAAAAATTAACGATAGTACGTGACCCGAATAGAAATAACCCTCTTTTATTTCGGAGTATACTAGACCTTAGGGTGTATACCTGCTCATCGCATTCTTGCTGGCAAACCATACAATTTTGGTTAATTTTTCTGCGTTTGTAGACGTATATTGCAGTGTTAGAAAACAAATTCGTGTTGAAAATGGACAATTTGTGGTGCTGCCTGTTGGTGAAAACATGGTTTTTTAAAATCCAGCAAAGGAATAGCGGAACAAAAATTTTTCTTCTTGAAGTTTTGACAAACGTACAGGCAGCAAAGATCATATCTTATTTTTACATGCATTCTCCAAATGCAATACAACATCTGCTCTTTTTCATAGAGGTAAATCAGCAGCTCTGAAATTATTAGACAAAGGATCGAATTTGTTTTCAATCAAAGTGATGCTTCTTGAGAATCAATTTCTTCCATTGGAATGCGATTTTTCTTGGCAATGTATGGTGCTACAATTAAAGAAAATTCCTTGAATAACTATTGTTACTTGTGCTCCTGTAAATTAGTGAGTAAGAATAAATCTGTCAAGTTACATTCATTATCACCTACAGCAAAAGCAGCTGAAGGGCACTGTTTCCGAGTATATTATCAGGTGCAGAATTGGTTGGGCAATGAGTTAAATCCCCAATATTGGAAATTAAAAACCAATTTTTTTGGAGGCAAAAAACATCCTGATGGTCTTTTAAATATGATTTTTTGCAATTGTGCAAAAGGTTGCGGACAATTTATGGCTGCTGAAAGTTGGAACTCCATTGCTCTTCTATTTGCAGCATTTGCCATGGGCCGTCTTGTGTAAATGCTCATGATGAAAATGAGGAAAATATAAGAAAAGGAGAAGAAGCAGAAAATATAAAAAAGAAAGAAACAAAAGAAAAGAAGAAGAAAAAGATGAAGAAGAATGAGTAAATGAAGAACTGGAAAAAAGATAAATATCAGTTCTTGATAACGCATGATTATGCATGATTATACATTGAATATTCATAATTCTGACATATTGCCACCACTGAATAAAGCAATCATGATTGACTTCATTAATAAATTACAAAAACCTTTTTTATTAAAAAATCTTTGTTTTCTTTTTAGAAAAGGACCTAATTTATAAACTTATTAAATATAGAATAGAGTAAAATCAAAGTATTTGCTGAGTCATAACTTTTATATCAAATTTTCTCGAAAACTATAACTCTTATTATAAAACGAGTATGAAAATTTTCTAGTCTTTCAATCTTGTAATAACATTCATATTCGTAGAATTAAAAGGAACGGAGATATTCGCGAAAAACACTTTTTTTAACCCTCTTACACACCATAAAATATTGTGCGTACACCAGATCACCGGGGACTTTTGTGACGTTGTTTAGAACGACAAAATTAAAGTATAAAAAAAATTTAACTTTCTTGGACTTTTTTCTTTAAATGATATATTGTTTGTCTAAATGCATTAAACTAGATATTAAAAATAGTTTTCTACTATATTTCTTAATTTAAAACGAACTAAAATTTATAAAAAAAAAATAAAAAAAATTTACAGGGTTTTTTCTTATATTTTGACACCTACGTAAAACAGATATAAAAAAAAGTTTATGTAATAGTTTAGGACTCTACCTGCGTTATCTCTTTCCGTCATCAAATCAAACAAATGAACACTTAAACCTCGATTTATTTAAATAGAACACCATATATGTTTTTGCTATTTTTATACTCCGCATTTTCCTGATTTCAAATATATATCTATATAATTTGATGGCATACGTATCCATTATTTGAGAGCCGAAAGGATCATAATGAGTGGCCAAAACCAAACTCTCTGGTTTGCAGCGATTAGCATGCTTGACCATAACGGGGACAATTAGCACACCAGCCCCTCTTCATATATATTTGGAGAGAGTAACCAGGTGGGTATTGACTGCAACAAGCTGCCATAAATATGCCACACACTAGTATCATGTAGCGGAACAGGCTTATTGATGACATAGAAAGCTACAACATCCTGAGAATCCCTCAGATAATATGCCTACCATGACCAACTAAGAGCTGTCAGAAGGTTTTAAGTCAAAACAATAAAATTACTCTGTTCTGAATATCTGGCCACTCTGGACTGGAAGGTAACGAAATAGCTGACTCATTGACCAAAAAAGGAGCGGGATCACGATTCTTCGAACCCGAGCCAATACTTGGTATATCCTCAAGTACTGCCAAGATGTCCATTTTAACCTGGATTGAAATGAAAACTTTCCAGTATTGGCAAGAATAACCAGGATTAGTTCCTTCGAAGGCGCTTATAAAATACGCCTTAAAATCAAGAACTAAGAAACTTTTAGTTAAACAAGGTAAACCTGAAAACCCCAACAGGCCTATATATTGGGCACTGCCGAATAAACTATTATCTGCATAAACTCGGCCTGGCAGAAAACGATAATTGCCGCCTATGCTTGGAGAATGATAAGAAGGCAGACCAGGTCTTATGCACCTGTCCTGCTGTGGAGAGGATTCGATTCTCAATATTTGGCGAAGGGCAATTGCTGCTAGAGGATATGGATACACTCTAACCCAATAAAGTTTTTAGTTGCATTAAGAGACTGAACTTATTGGGTGCAATATAAGTAGGATTGAGCCACAATATGGCCCAGAAGGACTCACTCACAATAACTAATCAGTGAGCCATACTTCACCCCGTTGTAAGGTATTTAGTTGACGTTTTATCGGATGTTATCAAGCGTTTTCATTTTTCTGCTATCTTAAGTTCAATACTTTTTGATTTAGGTTATACTAAAATATGAGACCAATATCATTAACGGTTATTTTATAGTGTCAATACAGCTTGTTAAACTAACTGAATCCGGTTATTTCCATGTATTATCTATTAATTGTTTATTAATTTACTAACGTTAAGCTATTATCCATTCAGTGCCACTCGGATTGTAATGGTTTGATAAATATAATAAATCTGTCTTTTTCTCTAACCAAATCAATAATATTTTTACATTTCGAATATGTAACCAAAATTATTTATATTTAAATTATACTCAGAGGTTAAAAGTTAAAAAATTTTTATTAAAATGTATTCTTCTTCTTCTCTCTATTTACCGAAATTATATTACTTAACTCGCAGATGAGACAAACAAGGATTAAATAACATTTTCAACGCTCTTCTACATGAATTTGTAACTTTTCTTAAATGAAACAGTCCCTGCTGTCGAGCTGTAATTATTAATGAAATTAAGATAAAAAAAAGGAACAGTTTTGTTCGTTATTCTATTTTACGTACAATATTTACAGCATGATGATAATTGCGTTCGAACGTTGCCAACTGTGATTAATTTATGCAGAGTGGGGCAATAATGCGTCCGACTTCTATATCTCGAGTTCTATGAGAAGCTACAAACTTGATTTAAGAACACAAGTAAACTAGACAAAAATGTCTATAACCAGAAATTGTTTTCAAATATACAGGGTGAGCCAAGACGTTTCTACAGGGTCAAGTAACTTTTTTTAAATGAAATGCCATGTATATCAGAACATTTTTTGGAACATCTTTGTGGCCTCCTTTTACTCCTGTAATTTTATTGACTTTCTCCCAACCACTCGGATGTAATGATTTTTTTTATTGAAATTATAGCATTACACATGTACAGGGTGAGTCTTAAGTGTGTAGTTATATTTAAACCACCGATTCTTGACATCTGTAGAAACCCTCTGACACATTTTTTTTAATTCCCACGTGTAACTGAGTTATCGACTTTCAAAAAATATGATGAAACTGTTTTGGAACTGCTGGTTACTGGTAACATTCTATATCTTAGCAAAAATGATGTAATGGACTGAAGCAACGTTGCCGCATATTTTATGCAATTCTCTCACCTAGGCGCAATTTTAAAATCGTAAGTTAACATAGGTTGAAGGTCATACTACCACGTAACATTATAATTTCACAAAAATCGATGAGATTCTAATACAAACCACTTAAACTAAAAGTTATTTTAGGATAAAATATTTGTTGCTATAACCACTTCCAAAACAAATGTAAAATTGAAAAATCGAATTCTTAAAGTGTGAGTTTAGCTAACCCACGATTGAAAAACCGAGCCCTAGCATTAAGTTCATTCCCGAATTTATAATAACATTGGATGAAATAATTTTTTAAACATTTTGAAATACCTTTCAATGTGAGAAATGTACCATTTTGACTTTTTTCTTGCACCAATCAACATTTCTTTTTAAGCGTTTCATATGGAATGTACAACTAAAACTAAATTTTCCGATGAACAGTAAACTTTTTAGGGAATCTCGAGAGGAATTTAATGTTCCCATCTCATTTTTTCAAAGTTTATAATATTATTTTTAAGAAGTAGGTACTTATCCTCTGCTATTACAATAATTTGAAATGTGTAGGTGTTCAAGGAATAAATCAGCTCTCTACTATTTTAATTGGCCTCTAATAGTAAAACACTGAAGGTGTAACACAGTATCAGGTGATGGAAAATAATTTGCAGTATTTTCACACACTTCTGTCACTTTTTCCACTGGTCATACCCAACAGTTTGCATTTTATTTCTCCATAATACTCTGGACGGTTAGAAGGATAGTATACGTCATTTTTTATAAAAGAGATCAATTTTTTCTTGAGAAAACAGCACTTTATTCGGGATAGGCCATTACATGATAAAAATTCAACCACGCCATAATGTGAACTGCGATATTAGCGTCGCATATCTAACCTATGATCTTCACACATCTAACCACGCACCTAATCAGTGTTGCCAGACATACCGTTTTGATGGTATTTATACCATTATTTTCCTTGTGTACCTGCACTTGTTTTAAGTAATAAAACTATTATTTAAAAATTTATACCATTTTACACCAATATTAGCAAAAGTTGATCAAAAAGTTAAATTTAAATCGGTGTCAGTTCCTCCATTAAAAAAGAGTAAACTGAATTAAATTTTATACCGTGTACGTAGATCTTTATAAATCGGAACCTCGCGTAAACAGCGCTAGTTGTGCAAGCCCAAATAGATAATAGTCTTTTGCTGTCTTCTGTTGGTTCTGTTGCGATGGTAAGATCCGTTTTTTCAATGCTCAGTTAGTTAAATTAATCGTCAGTTAGGCCAATAGAAATTTTTTGAAAAGCGTCATGATTTATTTATAATGAAATTTATAACCCATGTAAAAATCTCACACATCTGGCAATACTACACCCCATGTAAAAATCAGTGTTATTATAGTTCGCGTATCTGTCTGCATTAGCATTTACAAAAATGTGTTTAATAACGGTATTACAGTTTTTTGTGATTAAATTTGTGAATCGAAGTTTTGAGTTACTATGTTACCGAAATTTATTATTTATAATTTGTTCCTCTGGTGCTTCGTTTTGTAAAAATTGGTGATTAACGATAGCGACTAATTTTATTATTTTAATGCTGGAAATGTTAAAGGCATATTTTCAAGTAGATGAAAATGCTAGACAAGCAAAACGGCTATGGAATGCTATCCAAACGTCAAGCCCATATGATATATTCATGTAGTAACTGTCGTATTAGGTAAGTAAACAAATCTGCTGTTTCGTTCTTTTAAAGTAAATGCGTCTTTTTAAAATGACTATTTCCAACTTTGATTCAATTTTAGAAATGAACTATATTAAACTTAAACTATAAATTAGAGACAATAATAATAATGTAAAATACACAGAAAAAGTATTGCATGTTTTTAATATTTGGTGCTTACGGGACGAGTTCTGTTTATTTATAAAAAAAGTGTCAGGATTACCTAATTTTACAAGGAAAAATGGATAAACAGATACTTTTAATACTTTCTATTTTAAGAGCAAGCTACAAGTGACAAGTGTCGCTTTCCACAAAGGACTAATCAATCGCGCCTTGGCCGCCTTAAAGTTTATTTCTTATTTTCAGCCAGTGTGTGCAGATATCATGCTTTCTTAAAAAAGAGCTCAATGTTTTATAAACTGTTAAATTTGTTTTGGTGCGGCGTCTACACTGATATTAAATAAGTCTAATATCGTCTCACAAAATGTCCGTGACAAAAGAGTAATAATTTTTTTAAAAATTTAAAATTTGCAATTCATGCAATGTATGCAATTATAGGATAATTGTGATGACGAACTCTGGCAGTAGTAACACTGCCTTCAGTTACGTCATTTCTGTGAACGGCGTTTACAAAGTTATCCAGTGACTATCAAAATGTCAGTGGCTGGAGGACGAAAAAATTATCAGAAATTAAAAATTATTTTTGTTCAAAAATTTTTTGACAGTGTCAATCAATTGTACACCACGAAATATATTGAGGGTTAAAATATAACTACGCATTTAAAACTCACCCTGTATATTAAAAATATCACTACCATCACGACTATCGATTTTAAGAAAAATATGATACTACCTGTGTGATGACACTCAGCTATTTTCACTGCCTAAAAGTATACAGGGTGGCAAAAGGATTTTTTAAATTGACAACTTTGTGAACTGAATTTTTTGGATGATGTGATCTAGGATTGAAAAACGAAAAATTTGTGTATGTACATTCCTATGGTAATTTGTGATCATTTTCAATTTATTGAACAATAACTGCAAAATTCAGCAATAAAAATTAAAGATGAGGGTTTTTTCAAATAATTCAAGAGAAGGTATTATAATAAGCATGTTACATGATGCCTATACACCATCACACCAACAACAATCTAAAATTTGAAGGAAAGGGTAATAAATTCTTTTAGAAGTATCGCTCCAGCAAATTTTATGAACAGTAGAAATCTCATTCGAAAGATGCATAGAAATGTGTGTCCATCAAAATGGGCAAATGTGGAGCATCTTTTATAATATCTTCTCTTAAATTACAAAAAAAAAAAAAATTTACTGCTGAATATTGCAGTTATTGTTCAATAAATCGAAAATGGTTACAAATAGCCATAGCGATATACGTAAAAAATGTTCGTTTTCAATTCTACATCATATCGTCCAAAAATATACAAGGTGGTCCATTTGAAAAAATTGAGAAACTTCAATTCAAATAGTTGTAAATTTAAAAATTATTTTTGGCCACCCTGTATGCGTTTAGGAAGCGAAAATGGCAGAGTGTTATCACACAGATGCCTCATAACTGGTACTAATATATATTTTCCTAAAATCGATAATTGTGACTGCAGTGATTTTTTTAATATACACGTGTAAATGGCATAATTTCAACAAAAAAAATCATTGCATCCAAGGGGTTGGGGAGAGAGTCAATAATAATACAGGAGTGAAAGGAGGCCACAATGAGTTTTCAAAAAATGTTTTGATATGCATGGCATTCCATTTAAAAAATTTAGTTGACCCTGTAGAATCGTAAAGCTGGAAGTTTGGTATTAATTCCAGTAGAAGAACCATAGTGATCTAAAATAATTAACTTGGTTAAAGATAATTAAACAGACTTACTCATATCTTATTTCATCTACAGTAAAGGTTGCGTCCACCCAATTACATCTAGCGGAGTAATTAATATTCTCATACGCATAATACTGAAGATCGTGGAATTTCCGTTAATTAGGCACTG
>JANEYF010002045.1:0-34610 GCA_029963845.1 Rhamnusium bicolor | reverse complement strand
GGGAGGTTGACCGAAATCTTCGGCACCGCTCACATTTGTGAGTGGGGCCGTTCGTAAAGTAAGTTAACCCGCCCTGCACGAGGCCGGTCCAGGTCTACAGCGATGACTAGGGTAGAAAGGCAATAGTCCTGCCTGGCCCTAGCATCCGAGACCGTCATCATGCCAAATGGATATTGGCGGATCAGATATTATTTTTAAAGGGGAATTCGGCACCGTGAAAATAAACAACGTAAAAATAAACAAACTATAATAAAGGGCAAGGAAAATAAAGAAACTATAATAAAGGGCAAGAAAAATCTTACTAACGAACTAAAAAATACTTATCTAAAAAAAAATAATAAGTTTGTAATTCGAACCCTGGAGCTACCGCGTGCTGGGCGACTATCTCCTCTATCGTCAAATGAGTTCCTTGCTAACAAACGATTCCAAAAGGATTTAATACACTTTGACATGTCATGTAACTGCGCATGGCCTGCGGCTATCTTAAAACGGCCAATGAAATTGCTAGAAATAGTCCTCATAACAGAAGTCTGCGTTATCAGAGACTCTCTGGCGTTATTTCAATACTCGCCTCTCGGTTGGCCTCGGGCCTAGCTTCAAGGGAAGTTCATTTTTCACAAATGACAGTTTGTTTGGTGACAACTTAACCTATATTGTCGTTTTATTGACTTTTGTATAAAGTATTTTAAATTTGATAAATAGATTTTATAGCACTTATAGGTTAGAAATTACGTTTCATGTTTCGTTCGTATTCTGCGTGCGATAACTCTTGTTTGGCAAAACGATAAATTAGTACGTTATTTAAATAACGTTAACGGATAACGCATACCGTATTCGTTATGGTTGGTTGCGATAACTCTCTAATAACTTTTGACATCTACTTTACTCGCCAGTGGTGCCAACTGGTAAGCCTAAAAACGGTAGCCCTCATTCGGTTATGCCCAACACTACCTTTTATTTAAGCTATTTTTTAGCGATGAACCGTGTTCATCGACTGTTTCAAACTGTTTTCAATGATAACGTCAGTATTTTACCATATGCATATAAGCATCCTTTACAGTCATACGGAAATGGCAGTAAATCTAGTAACTTCATTGGCCGTTTCAAGGCCACGGCATGGCGTGCTCATCAGATATCATTTTTTTAAAGGGGAATTCGCACCGTGAAAATAAACAAACTATAATAAAGGGCAAGGAAAATAACCAAACTATAATAAAGGGGTAAAGAAAATCTTACTAACGAACTAAAAAATACTTATTTAAAAAAAAAAAAATAAGAAGTTTGTGATTCGAACTCTGGTCCCACCCATAGACATTTAATGTCTATGGTCCCACCGCGTGCTAGGCGAGTTTCTTTTCTATCGTCTAACCAGTTCCCTGCTGACAAATGATTCCAAATAGATTTAATACAGTTTGACATGTCATCCCAGATAACCATCAGCATCCAATGGATATCCATTTTGTATCCATTAAGTGTCCCTACGTCCAGGGACATTAAATGGATATCCAGTGGATATCAAATTCTTGATGTCCAATGGATATAGATTTACCTGCAGTACAATGGATATCCATTTTGTGTCCAATAAAGTGTCCCGATGTCAGAGACATTTAAATGGATATCCATTGGACTGCAAGTAAATGGATATCCATTGGAGAGCAAGAAGTTGATATCCACTGGCTGTCCAGTTTGAGTCCAAAATTTTTTATATGTTTTCATGCAAATTATGCCACCTTGCGTATCGTACGTAATTGCAAATGCATAACAACCTTTCATATTTGTTAACCAACTAATAAAGTTTAACACGTTGAAGCGATTGTGAATGTATTTTATATTATATTCATTATTTAATCCGAGTATAACAAGAATTTTAATGGTATAGCATAAAATTTGTACCTTCTTTTTCAAGACTTGCAAATGTGTTTCATTTAAACATTGGCGCCATTTGGACGAAAGTTGTTCACCACACATTCGACCACTCTCTCGATCTTGAAAGGTGCATTGTCGCTTGATTCTAGTCCAGCGATACGATACATTGCATGCTATTTTCATTTAATAAATAGAGAAAGGATGAAGTGGTACGCTTACGTCTTTTATCTATTCAACCGGCCATGATTGACTTTTACGCAGGCGTTGCGTTATTTCAGTTAGTACACACCGTCCGCCGCAGCTATTATTATTTTAAAGATTTTCAGGATTTTGTTTGTTAAGGCTGGTGGTTGTGAGTTTTTTATTTGTTCTAATAATTGTTCTTGGTTGTAAACAGTTGTGAAGGTGAAAAGTAATTAGATACCTATTGCTATTGTGGAAGCATATTACTGTAAGTACCTACTAATTTTTTTTCGTGATTTACTACACAATATGAAATAATACAGTTCTATATATCGTTTGCTTAGACTACAAACTCAAAACAAACTTTACAAGAGACACAAAAAACTGAATATCTTAATTGTTCAATTCATGGACCAAAACTAACCTCATTCTGCTACAGGTGTTCTGTGTAAAATGACCGTTAACATGGGAATTATTAAGTTTTGCATATTTTATTGTGTGGAGGTATCTAGTTTACGTGAGAACGGTTTAGTGGATTTAGAAATAATTTGACATTTTGGAGATATTTGATTGAGTTATATTCGTTTTAGAAATTTTATTTACTGTTCTGTTACGTCAATCCTTGTGCTGATTTTCGTGCACATGTTATTGGAGCATTGTCTATAGTTGCGGCACAGTTGCGACAAATCAAATTTTTAAAACGATGAATACCTATGATTTTCTGAAAATTGCCAGCTGCCATGGCTATAATTAATATTTTACCTAACACTAAAAGTAGAATAACACTATTTTTTTTGCTAACAGTTTTTTTTAATTTAGCTTTCGTCTGATTGACAAAATGTAATTTACACCACTTTTCCCATTTAAAAATAGAAGAAAACAAAGATGACAGTTTTCCCATTAAAAAGAAAATAAAGCTGTGAGTTTCTGAATGTAATACCTATATATCTGTTATTTTTTTAGAAATAACCACCAAATTCTAAACAAAGAAGGGAAGAGAAGACTTTCATTGAGCTGTGTAAGTATATATTAATATGATATAAATTTATTTAAATGCTATGTGCTCCAAACGATCGCTTTGCATGTTTTGTATTTTTTTGCATTTCTCTCGTGCCAACGATTTTCTATATATCCATCTATCTCTGGTAGCCCCGTCTTAGATTAGAAATTTTTTTATTGGTTCTCTAGTACCTAAAATATTTGTAAATTTTTACAGCAGTTGGAGAATTTATTTTAAAATATGAATAAACTAGTGTAAATATTTAAAAATTAAAAAATATGTCCCGACGTCATGTTTCTTATATAGTACTTTTTGTTTTATATTGTAGGTTCTACAGTTTGGAGTTTTACACAAGCAGATTCCTGGGTGTTTTAATGTGTTAAATAATATTGATTTTTTTAAATTTAATTATTAGGTACTTATTCAAATTCAGATAAAACGCGTAAAATTAATTATAACGCGTATGTAGGTTCAAGGCCGCGTGTTTTTTTAAGCTCTTTCGATGCTATATTTTGCTGGCGGACATAAATTAATGATCAAAAAATAACTAAATTTCGTATAGCCTGCTTGACTACTTCTTTACGAATAATAACAGCTGTTTTGTACAAGGAACTTTATTTTGGAATGTATTTTTTAGATGCAGCTCACAAGACACAAACTACAAACAATAAAGAAATTGATACAAATATAAGGAAGTGGCTGCGTTGGGCCAAGGAGAGGAAGTAGGCAGAAATGTAGAAGGAAACAGTGTGGAGGCAAATAAAGGACGTAATAGTTTTGTCTGGTGTTATTACTTTTTTAAATAAAATAATTTTTTTTTAATTTTTACCCCATGTAATTTTTCTATGTAAACCATTTTTACCTTTCACTTTGATAAAGGATGTCCCGAAATTAGCTTACAATATTTTACCAGTATCTTCTACAAGCAAAAATAAGAAAAAAGTTTCTATAAACATAGGTCGAAAATTGCTTTCAATGGGAGCCACAGCACCCTAAAAAATATTTTCAGGGGCTCACCTTAAGGGGGGCTGTGGCTCCCTTCGGAAGCATTTTTTTGACCTACGTTTATAGAAACTTTTTTTCTTATTTTTGGTCGTTGCAGAAGACGCTGGTAAAATATTGCACACTAATTTCGGCTACACCCTGTATATGGACATGTTTTGGATGTCCAATGGACACGAACTGAATGCACTCTGGATGTCCAGATTGATTTGTACTGTCATGATTTTATGGACTCGGTTTGGACCTCTTTTGGATGTCCAAAATTGTGTCCAGAGTTGTGACAAAGTGGCACCCGATGGATATCCAATGGACTGATTTTGAATGCAATTTGGATGTCCATTGTACATCCTAGTTTTTATAGTGATTCATCCACTGGATGTCCATTGGATGTTTACTGGACTAAGTTGTGCTATTTGGGATGTAACTGCGCATGCCCTGCGGCTATCTTAAAACAGCCAATGAAATTGCGATTAATACTTCCATTGTCGTACGCCTGTAAGGAATGCTTATATGCTTACCGTATCGCTAAAATAAGTAGTTTTTAAAAACCGGTCCGTCCAAATACTGCTACTGCCAAGTCTTAAATGAATGGTAAATAAACATTAAGATAGAAAAATAGAGAAAGCAAATATTGTGTTTAGCATATCACTGATGTTATTAACGCCAAACATGCGTCAAAATACTGAAATATCTTCCCCACCATCAGAACCGTTTTCAAACCGCTCTCTAGAGAACGGTTCAAGATACAACGAAACCGTTTGAAAAGTGTTCGTTCGTGAAGTCAGTCTTTCGACGATGAATGGTTTAAAACATTTCAAACTGTGGGCTCGCTAAAAAATACCTTTAATTAATCCGAGTTTCGAGTGAAAATTAACTCGAGTGATCATTCAGTTATTGAAATCACTCGAGTACCGAGTACTCTATTATTCAAATCAGTCGGTTATGCCCAACACTAGTTATGACGTCAACCCTTCCTCCGAGGCCATAATCTACCATATTGGAGATCCATTTCGGTCCTCTTTTAGGGTAGGGAAATACATTTGTTTTTCACCAGCATTTCATTGCAACGTGTAAAAAGCACTATTATACCTAACTTTATTCTTTGAATAGTTATTTTACAATTTCCGCTAATTAAGAATTACATCCACTTTTCTTAAACACAATGCTTCTCAAAATTTCACTGCGTTAAGTAGGTAATATGATCAAATCGTGACCAACACTGCTGATGTTTGTTTGTTCAGGGAACCGACGTATAAAATAGAACATGGCTCCAATGAGTCTAATGTAACTAATTTCACTCGGCACGGAGGAATTCTTATTTTCTGTTCTGTGGAGGAATTGTAGGGTTAGGTATTTTAAAAAATAATGGGAATAATCATAAGCAATTCATATTTAGCTGTATTTAGTGCTGGAACCTTTATCGGAGTAGCTTCTGCTTATTTTCTTTTGAGGTTTCGGCATAAACCCAAAGATGACATTTGGAGAAATGGAATGGAAGAAAGATATGAGGTTATAATAGACCTCGTTTTGTTAAAACATGTTATTTTATGAGAAAAACTCCTTTTTTGTAGTTTGAAGATCCAAAAGATGAGTATCGATTGATACTTGCTGTGCGAAATGATTTAAGAATGCAAAAAGGAAAAGTCGCTGCTCAGTGTGGGCATGCAGCTGTTGCGGCTTATGCAAAAGCATTAAAAGAAAAACCAAGAACTTTAAAAAATTGGTTAAAATTTGGTAAGTATTTGATTAAGATAAACATATTTAGTTGCTTACAATAAATCATGTCATTTAGGTGGAACAAAAATTGCTGTGCGATTAGATTCTGAGCAGGACTTATTCGAATTGGATAAACATGCTAAGGAAATGAATGTTTTATCAAGTATTATTAGAGATGCAGGACAAACCCAAGTGAGCCCTGGTACTAGAACTGTGATCGCTGTAGGACCAGCACCTAAAAGTGTTTTAGACAAAATAACAGGACATTTAAAGCTCTATTAATACTTATAAACTAATTTATCAGTTAAATTATTTAAAATTTATAGTATTTATTTTTTTACATGAGTAGTTCAAATGGGCCCACTAATTTCAAACTTTATTTACACCTAACTTCACGAGTGTTATGGGTTGTCTAACCTACAACAAAAATGGAAGGAAGTATTTTACAAAAATTAGCGTTTGATACTCTAAAGGATGCTGAAAACATTTATAAACATACAGGAACATGTACTTGCTTTCACTTGGTAAATAAGTGCTATTTCATTCAATCTCGTTTTAGTTCCAAATAATATTTTGGAAAATCTGCATTCATTTTTTGGTGAAAATATGGTATTGGCAACAGAATTATTGGACAAGTGCAAAATCATTGAATATAAGACTGAAAATGGGACGAGAAACGTATTTAAAATAGCAACTAGTAAAGAACAATATACTGTTTATGAGAACATCAATTTTTGTCATTGTGAAGCATTTCGTTTGCAAGTTCTAGAATCCAGAAGTAGTTTAACATGTAAACATGTTTTAGCAGTAAAACTAGGGCAAATTACCAATCAAATAACGAAAGAAGAGGTTACAGGATCCCAGTTCGTAGATTTTTTAAATGAACAGTTATGTTATGTTGAGGATAATTGTGACTGAATTTTTTAATACATGTGAATTGGGACTGATATCCAAAGTTTTCTTACAGTAAATAAATACATACTAAAAAAAGCATAAGTACAGAAAAATGTACTCATAAATGTACTGTTGCAAATCATACTGACAAATTGAAAATTATAAATATATATTAAATATGGATATAAACACATTAAACTGTTAAAAAAATGTAATTATCGTACTGACCAAAGCTTCTTAACCTTTGGACTTTTTTGTAAGTTCGAACCTGACCCTGTTTCCGTTAAGATTCTGTAGAAAAGTGCTACTGATTAGTGGCTAAATATTTAAACATTTAGAAATATAAGTGATATAATAAACTTAAATAATTACAAAACATCGTTTTTTTACTTGTCTAATTTTCACTTTTATTTTTAACTTTACGGCTAGTTTCATCCTATTCGGACATTTTCAAGTACCTTGAAAATGTCCGAAATGGATGAAACTAGTTATATAGTTAAAAATAAAAGTGAAAATTAGACATGTAAAAACAGTGTTTTGTAATTATTTTCAACTTCAATAACTTTTTGAATTATTGGTGTGTTTTCCCTGGATATAGATTTCCAAAATACTATAGGAGGTATGTATCAAATTAAGTCCTATTTTTATAAGATGCTAGTTGTACAGAATACTTTAACAATATATTGTAAATTATCGTCTTATTAAGACCTGTTAAATGTACAAATTTACCATGACACATAGTCGGGGAAACTCAATAGTCCAATATGATGGAGGCTTGAAAAATCGTTACATTTTAAATGGAAGTTTTTTCTAAGGGAAAAAGTGAACAACAAATATTTAACATATATAGTATATTAGGAATATTCATAACAAAACTTAAATAATACTTTTTACATAATGTAAAACAATATAAATGCAAGAATATATATTTCACAAATTTAAATCAAATGAAATCAAATTAATTACAAATATTGCAAGTTTTAGTATTCATTCTTATAAGTAATGTTGGGATATCAGCGAATCATGACGTCAAAAACAGGGTCCGTGCAAGAGAGATTTGTTATTAATTTATATACCAATAAAGTCAAATATTTTTTAAACTATTCAAACTAATACCTTTCAATGGCTTACCTTGTAGTGTAGAGGTTCTTAATAAAAAATGATAAAAAGTGAAAGCATATTGGCACGAGCAATTTATACCAATAATTCTTTTTTCGCTGTACTGCACATTTAATCAGTTATTGCTGCGAAGTATATTATTAAAAGTTGATCCATATGTTCTGCTGTTAAAATCCTCCGCCTGTCTGCAAAAATCCGTTTATATGTCGAAAACGAATGTTCTATCTCGAATATTTAAAATAGGGGAACATTTGTAAGGGCACCATATTTATTTAAGGCCCTAAACAATCCACTTCTTTGGCCTATAGTAGGTCTACTATTTGATGACATTTGTTTAGGTGTTCAGCGATGTCTCCAAATAATTGATAAATATATTGTCAAAGATCAAACACTACATTCATCGCATCTATTATGGTAAATTTCCTGTGTCTTATCGACAGTCAATAGTGAGAGTGATTTCTGAAAAACTTCAGTGTATAAATTCTAAATCTTTTTAGACACTGGGATCGACAATAGCTTCTCCATTATGTGTAATAGCAACTGCTCCTTTATCATCCAATGAGAGCTACCGCGCTTGAATTCACCACGAGAGGCGCTAGTGTAGGGTAAGATCCATGTCATTGAACGTTAATGTTTACTATGGCTTTTTAATGCTAATTTTTAGTAATTTTTATAAAAATTAGCTGAAAAGCATTTAACACAATGATGGCAGCAGGGGAAAGTAGTAATTTACTTGCTCAGTAGGGAAATTATTGTACCTATCAGAGGTGTCTTATGCCATTAAGGTTATATGAAGCATGAGCATGATGAAAACAAAGAATGTGCATGATTATTATTACTTACGATTTTCTGTAGTAGACTCCTTTGGTAATGCATAATCGTCAGGATTAAAATGTTTCTTACAAATACAAATGTTTTGAAGGAGTAAAGTTATCCTTGTGAATCGCTATCAACCACTGTTTTAGGTGAGTTTTGTCTCTAGGAAGCATATGTCCGCCTTTTGTTTCCGAACAAAATGGAACTGCTCAACACTGAGGCATAATTAACAAGTTTTTTTATTTACTGGTGTACGAAATAATTATAATACCCCTATAAATTTGTTCCGCACCTAACAATAACTTTTGACAGGACCTTACTCGCCAGTGGCGCCAACTGGTGAGCCTAAAAACGGTAGCCCTCATTGTAGTACAATTTTTTATATCATCAATAGGCTGTGGAGGTAGTAGCATATTGGGTAGAGGTTTGAAAAAATCGTTGACGTTCTATTGTTTTTAAAAATACTGCACAACATTTTGGCCATGAGTATAATGCTAATTCAGTTTGCATTAGGCAGGTATATGATTTCTTGGAGGATATTCGAATGTTTATACAACTACAGAATTCACAAGCAGTTTTATATTGAAATTTGATTTACAATCAAACAAATTGTTTTAGATACATAGGTTTTTTTAAATTACATGATTGATGAAAATGCATAGATGAATTAGTTTTATATGGTTGTATAAAAATTTATACAGTGTAAACAAATTCATGACATAAACTTTCGTTTCTTATCAATGTTCCCGCATACGGCACTGGAATGACTCGCCGATATCCGAACTCTACTCATAAGACATCAGATATAAAAGAACAATTCGTTTTATTTTATTAAATATCTCTACATACAAAATTAAAATAAATTAATAACGAGGGGCTAACTGCTGTTAAAATTATGTATACAAAATCACTTATTTCATTAGCTACTTCTTAGAATTTTTGGATTAATTTCCGCGGATTTTACTCATACTTTGTATACAGCTTTTCCAGCAGTTTGCCTTTCAATTCATACACCCTGTACATTCAATAATTTTCACTTTCAAGTAAACGATTTTTTTTAATTTCAATTTTCGATATCAACATCAAGAAGTACAACACGTCCAACAGTTGTTTAAGAGAAATATATATTTTTGTTGACTAGGTAAAAAATATGTGTATTTAATAACACAACAATAAATAATAAGGAATATGATATATTTTTCTGTGGCCCTAAATATTGCATAAACATTGCATTGCAGTAATATTAATTTAAAATGCTATTGTCTTTTTTGATTCTTTTTTTAAGCAATCAACACTTAACAGGTGTTCCATTGTATATTTATTATAATTCAGCAACTTATACAGAGGTTCATAAATAAATCCGGTATTTTTAAAAATAACTATACATATACTAACTACGTTTTCAAAAGGAGAAATGAGATAACTACGAATTTGGAAATATTTAGAGGGTGTTACACTTGAAATAGCAAAGCTGTCTTATACCTGAAAATCGACCATTTGTTTCCGGTATATCTGATTACCACAACAAAATGGAAATACCATAAACTTGCAGTCAGTTAACATTAATCTGCAAAAACCGCACCTCGATAGCTTTTTTCCTTCTAGAAATATTTAAGGCAAAATGGGTCAAAATATTGCTGGCCACCCTGTATCTAAATAACCAGTTTTACTGACATTATTCTCATCATCAATGGAATACACTGAAAAGTTTTAATTGCCTAGTAATTACTGAGATCAGAGTTTATAAGTAAATTTCACTGCTTACGTGATTTTAAAACCAATGTATATTTTATCCATAAAGTTTTTGAATTATATACAAACTATTACAAAATCATTAAAATTAAGGAGATGTATTAATGTTAAAACCCTTAATTTGACATTGTATCATATTAATTCATTTATAATATCCATGATAATCTATTTCACCTTGTTTGTGCACTAGTCTCTTGAATACATCAATTTCCACTTTCAATCCATGAGTGGTCCTATCTAAAGTAGAAAAGTGTAAATTATTCGACATATAATTATCATGTCAATTGAGTTAAATTGATATAATTAAATTAATCACTACATATAATACAACACCCTGTATCCCCTACAGTAACAAAAATTAAAGGCCAGTAAAAAATAGTAATGAGTCATTACTAATGAAGTAATGACTGAACTATGACCGCATCTCAGTAGTCATTCCAATTATTGGCCTACATACAACTCTTGTACAACTAATAAAATGAAAATAAATATTGTGATATGCAATGATACACGATTTATTTAGGAATTAATTAACAATCTTCTCTGTGTTATTTTATTGTATATTATTAATTCCTTTCAAAATACTATACATTTATGTACATACTCCCGTAATTAATTGAGTGTGGAACCAAAAAACTATTAAATGTCGGTGCCGTCGTGTTCAATGGCGGCTGGTGAAATTTAGGCCGTCTTATGTCCGGGCGTGGGGCCTAAGTGATACTTTAAGGCATAACTATCAAGGCTAAATGAAGAAGTTTTGCAGAAAAAGAAATTGCGATTAAAATTTGCGAAAAAATGTAAAAATTGTGTGCCTCACCAATTTTTTTAAACAATTTGTGAAATATTTGCAAAACATTTTTTTTTTCCAGAATCAGGTGGAAAATGTAACAACAGATTTTAAATTTCATAAAAAAAAATATTGATTTTTTACAAATTTGCACCTTTTTGAAATTTGCGCAGTGAAAAATGAATCTAAGATAAAATGAACAAGTTGACACTTACAATTTTTATCTGTGTCGTGGATAGCTAGTTTTTCCCTCAGTGTCACTCAATTCACTAAAATTAATGGGTGCTTCCTTCTGCTTTATTATCCCTTGCGCCTTTTTTTAAGGAAATTATTTTTTACCTGAATGTCAAAATTTAAAAATATATATATGTTTCACTGGGAATTGGGGAAATATTTCTGAAATATTCCCGGGAATTTACCCATCACTACTTCTGCGTTTTAAGCTGACATGCAAGCCGTTAGAAGATGGATGAAACCTGAAACCACTGTTTTCTGCTGGTCTGGTTGTTACCCATCAAACTACTAGCCTCGGTACCCATTGCTTATTTTTTTTGTATTGAGTTCGATACTATGTAAAATCAGTGCTACGCTCGCCCCCTCATAGATATTTAATATGAAGACTATTCATGGATTGAAGAAGCTCCCATAAACAGGACATGCTCTTTCCTCACCAGGTGAAATGAAAACAGTACTGAAATACTTCAGAATATTTTTTTAATCGAAGATTTCTACAAAATAATTTTTATTTTATGGTGAAATGTACCAAACCAAAAACAAAAATTACAATATGCATTTTCATATAAACTAAGCGCAAGTTAAGAGAAAGTGAAATGTTAAGAGAGAAATTTTACTTTAATTTTAAAACTCTGTAACTTCAAAACTGCATAAAAAATTTTTAAAACGGAGAAAGATTTGGAAAGAGTAATTTATGGACCATTGCACGGACATTTTCATAGTACCTTCCCATGCACAGAAGCAATAATACAGGGTACAAAGGAAAACGTGCATTTTTTGTCAAATTCCTTTCTCATGCGATTTCCAAGAAAGTAATTGTTGACACTTTTGATGATTGGCACAACTGTTGACACTTTTGATGATTGCCAAATTAAGGGTTGATATAAAAACGGTAAAATTTATATCCTATAATTAATTGCGTACAAATAAAATTATTATGACACAAATACAAAATTTAAAAAAAAAATTGGAAGAAATAAATTTAATTTGGTCTTGAAGAACTGTCCATTAACAAAACTGAAACAAAAATATATATATATCTGAAATAAACATTTCACTACTTACGTTGTAAAATTAAGGTTGAATCCACTGTACAAAAATATACTTATTAAAAAAAAACGTGAATTAAATACCTACTAACTTGAATTTTTGCTTTTCTGTAAATTTTTAATAAAACTGTTAACATGACTAATAGACGTAAATATAAGAAATAAAAATATGATTACACCACCTAAGCACAAAACTTCACTGTTCAAACAAATCTTCAGATACAACATTTTTAAAATATATAACAATCCCTCCCTTCATTTATGAGAAAAAAAGTGATTCTTCTGTCAAACAGAAAACAAAACTTACTGATTACTAGGATTTAAAAATTTTTCTACACATTTTTTCCCTATTGTATTTTTATTGTTGCTTAAATATTTATATGGCATTATTACTATTGATTAAAAAAGTTGAAGTTAAAAGTATGGAATTCTAAAAATGCAAAAAAATTAAAAATTAAATATAAAAAATGCCCGTTCTGAATAATGTTCAACCCCATTTTAATGAAAAATAGTTATTTATGCATCTAGGGAATAAAGTAAGTGTTTTAATCCCGACATGAATAGTGGAACATTCATGCAATAGACTAAGATACACTTTACTACTAAGATACATATAACATTTTTTGCACGAACGGGCACAATTTTTATTGCAAGAAAATTAAATGTAAAACTAAAGAATAATAATTGGCTACGAAGCTTTTGTATTTTATTCCGAATTTAACTAGGTATCCTTGTATTTAATTGTCTGTTTGACAAAATTCAGATTACTAAATATTACTAAATACCAAATATTACAAACTGTGAAAATTACCCTATTAATATTAATTTTAATTTGAAATAAGTTACATATTATGGTTTATGTTTGATTCTTAATTTTTTGTTCTTTCTGCTGTTAAAAGTTTGACATAATAAAAATGTTGACGTTACGTTATGTTCATTGGTTTCCATGGCGACTTTAAATCCCAAGAGAATAAACGCTTGTTTTACTTCCAGTTTTGAGGCAGTAAAATAATGTTCGTCCCTGTTCATGCAAAAGTAAATTTAAAACAATTTGCACATTAAAAAAATTACATTACATTTCTGACTGATGTGCTCAAATAAAAGGATTCTAGCATTGGAGGACTTCAGTTTTGAAATAATTATTTACGTCATAAAATAAACATAAAATCTCGCTAGACATGTTTCAACAGTTTGATTTTAATTTTTGCATCAGTGAAAATGTGAAACATTCATTAAATTTACCCAAAAAACGCCATTGTGAGGGAAAAAGATCACAAGATATTTTTTTATGTAGAAAATGTTATGGTATGCCATGACATAGTTTTTAGTGTGAAACTTGGATGACTCACATTTTAGTAAAAAAGTGAAGAGGTCGAAAAAATTAACATGTCAACTGCCTTCTTAATTCACGTTAACGTTATACTTTAGTGTTGCCAAATGTCATACTTGGTTGTATCAATTAAAAAGATTATTTCTTGGATAACACCTTTTAAACTTAGACAACCAAATTTGAATATTCACTAACACCTAAGAAATAGTATTTTTTATATTTATGTAATGAATTTAGGATTTTTTTTTTATTATTTTAGGGTACAGAAAATCTAGTCGATAAGATATTTGACTAGAATACTGTCAATAAAAATATATTCACGAAATATAGAAATAACCAATACAAAACAAATTGGTTTAAAAACAAAATTAAAAAATTAAATATAAAGAAATTTGTTCCCGTCATTAATTTGCGTCAATTAAAAAAAAAAAAAAATGTTTTAAAATAGTATATTATGCAATGATCATTTAATAATGGCTATTAAGACACGAGTATGAGAATTATGATATGAGCTGTAGGCGAGGTGACCAGTCATAAAATAAACAATTAAGACGTTTCCTGAAAAGCTGCTAACTTTATTTTTGTCCCTCCAATCCATAAACTAAGAGTACAATTTTTCATATGTTTTTGCTGATTTTACAGGTAATAAATTGTTTGCAGTTCTTGTGGCCTGTTCCACAATTTCTAGTGGAGTGAAATTCTCAATTTCACTCTCAATTTCACTCTCACTATCTCACATTTTTACCGATTTTTTTTCGCAAAAGCACAAATTTTAGGAATTTACAAGGAAAACATTATGTATGAACTGTCAAAATTCATAAATTTTAGATCTCATGCTCATGGCAATATTTGATATTGATTGAATATTGCTGTGAAGTTGCATTTCTATTAGTTATAAACGTGTATATTAATGAAAAATCTGTATCATAATGAATTTCACTAAAGTACAGGTAGTAAATGTCTAAAAAATCAAAGTATGTGAGTAGAAAATTAATAAATCGTTGAGTGATGGAATTAACAAAGACACAAGTTATCGTGGATTGATATTTTAGTAGGTACTGTATTTCTTTGCCAATAGCTTGAGGGCGTTGTTAGTGTAGTGGGAATAGGTTTGTAATTTGGCTGCATAGCACTAAAACTTGATGACAATCCTCAAGCTGTTAGCAAAGAAACACAGTACCTACTAAAATCTCGACCTGAATCTTGTTAATTCCTTCAATCAACGTTTAAATTATGTCTTTCATATTATGTATTAAACTCTGTATACCTAATATAAATGGTATCACGACAGACTTCGAAGGGTGGTTTCTCTCATTGAAAAAAAACAAAAAAAAACAAGATTAACATTTATCCCCCTTCAGTTTTTTCGAACCATTCATCAGTAAAATTTAAAAAATCATGAACTTTTGTGAGCATCGTTAGCAGCGAATTGCTCTAATTCCTCAGCAATTGCAATAAATGTCTGTAAAGGTAAAAAGAGGTTTAATTTGACAAAAAATCCGGAAATTCAGGAAAAAAATAAAAATTTATTGTCATTAAAAATTATGTTATAATTTCAAAGCACCGTAGAGCACTTGGGAAGCATTTTGTGAAAAAAATGTTTTTCGTTTTTTTTTTTGCTTTGCCTGGCGAGAGGAATCACCCCTAACATAATGTTACTTGAAATAAAAATTTTAGAGATGATGGAGAAAAACTTTCACATTTTATGCTTGAATTTTACACTATTTAATAAAGTAAAAATAGATAATCAGTGTTAATTTGTCTAAAAATAAAAGTATCAAAACACAAATAATAACAAGAACACTTTTTGACCATATTTACCTTAGTTTAAACAAAACTATACTGATTTTCAACAGCACGGCTTGACGCTTCCGCTTGTATTTGCTCTAAAGTCGTCTCCTGAGTTCTAACACTACCATTATGTGTTTGAACCTAAAAAAATTGTTCTGGTTCTAAAATCATCCACCAAACAATGAAAACTGTCTTCGAAGTAGTTTAATTCTATTGTTTTAGTTATTTGTTTACGGATTAGCGTTTTTTTTAGTTTTTACGTTACTGGTAAATAAAAAGGTGTAAAAAATAAAACAAACTTTTAAAAATGTTAAATATTATATTTACATTTTTGTACTTAAACGTATAAATTAAAATATAATTGGACAAATAAATTTGTTTTAAATTTAAAATGAAGCATCTATTGAGAATTTTACACGATATTCCACATCAGGAATTTTTCAGAAAAATGACACCATCTTTAATATCTATCTCAATGTTTCCAACGTGAATTTAAAAGAAATTAAAAGGGCGAACAAACACAAAACAAAATAAACTATTCAATGTTTGTGTGAGGTACATGGTACATACAAATCTAACTTTGATTAAATGTATCTCCTACTGCTCAGTTTTCTTATGACATGAGGAAAGTAGTGTGGCCATTACTTAACTTTCTCACAAATAAGAAATAAATAAACATCAAAAACATTGATTAATAATTAATGTTGTCACAACTTTTCCAAAAAAGCCCCAACGTAGAAGTCAGGATAAATATAAACATGAAAACTTAAAAAATATATATTGCAATGTTATGTAGCCACCTCAATTAATATCAAATGAATTTATCTAAACATGTGTTCTAGAAAAAAAAAAATAAATACGTACCAAAACTTGGTACAAAAAATTATTAAATTAACTAGTTTCAACTTATACTGGTAAATATAAAAATAAATTATTAAATAAGATACAACTATAATTAAAAAATTGCACTGAGTTTTATTTGTACAAATAGAAAATAAACTATTTTGATTTTAACGTTTAAGAGTTATGCGCGCCAACATACACAGGGTGTTTCAGATTTAAAGTGACGTGTAATGGGAGATAGAGCACACTTAGCTGAGTTCAAGACATCCTCAAACTTATCCTTGAATGTTAACCGTTTGTGAGATATAAGGCGTTTTATGGTTTTTTACTAAAACTGTAGTCTATTGATACCCAAAGTGGTCTATATCGACCCCCAGGGGTCGACAACAACCTGCAAGGGGTCTACGTCAGCGAAAAAAAATGGGGGTCTATGAGATGTAAATGGGGGTCCACGTTAGTGGATCTCATTACCTATTTACTTACATAATACTTATAATATAAACACATATATCTATATAAATTATAAAACTACCTATGAGGTAAAAATTTTTAAAACATAAATGTTCATGAAACGTGATGAAGAATTATATTAAAATTTAAATTATTAAGTATATTTTCTGATATATGAAACTGTTTAAGAATTATTATAAACTAGCAGTTGCCCGCAACTCCGAAAATTTGTTATTAAAGCGTCAGGTTCATCCCTCCCATAAAAGCATTTATTTTTTTGCTTAGTTATTTTATGTAACAGATACTAAATTTTAATTTGGTTCGTTTTAATTTGATTTTAATTAATAAATGTATAACAACACGTTTTTTTAAAGTTTTACACAACAAAAGTTAGAAATTTAAATCTTTCAAAGTGAGTAGCACTATACCAGCTGTCAAAAACACATTTCAAGTTGATGAATTTGCAAAAATTCAATATTAGGTAAGCAGGGGGTGAATATTCGGATAAAATTTTGAAATATTCACTTTTAGTCCAATCAAAAGCATAATTTACTTTGGAAGAATTCCAGAACCAGATTCAATTTTTATAATGTTGCTCTTAGTGCCAACAACATCACTTTTTGGTAATTGTTTAAAAAGTTAATGGACCTGTGTATAATAATATCATATTTGATGGCACGTTTATGGTTACTCCAATAAATTTCAAAAAATTGATTGACCAAATATTAAATTTTACAAATAACGCTACAACTAGCCAACATCACTTCATCACTATTTTATTAATTTTATTTTAATACTAATCATTAGAGTTGGCAAAAATGCGCTGCATGACATAGGAGTATGCATCATAAGTGTAATAAAAGAAATTAACTAGTAATAAAAGCAATAAACTTACAATTCATAACAATGTATGCACAACTTACCCTCTTAACTAACTTGGTTATCACAAACTGGGAAAGATCTGTAAAAACTTTGCAGCATCATATGTTTCTACGGTTGTCTCCGACAGTAATGTTCGATGTGGTGAAAAATTATGCTTATATTTTGAGAACCACCATTCACATCTATTGATGTAATACAAGCATACTTAAAATAGTCTTTGAATTCACTTAACGGATCTGCAGATGCACCATCAGTACCATCACAAATTTATCTTAATCTGGTAAAACAGGTGTCTTGCTTTAACAAATGTGTGAACTTTTCTCCAATGGGCTCATTTTTTGCGTCACCTATAGAGTGTAGCAGTCGATTTACTTCAACCACTATTTGCAGTGACTCCGCTAACGACAACGCACTGTTTTGTAAGTTTTGTATGGCGTCATGTAATCCTTTATAGTTCTTGTGAATAGTTTTTAAAGCTGTTTCAACAGAAACTCTTCAAATTTTGTCTGGCTTTCCTTAATAGCTGCAGCCTCGTCTGGATTGAATTGTAGTATCACAGCTTTTATTTGTTGTAAATATTCAATAATAAAAAGCTGCCTTCAACAGTGATTTGCCAACTCTACTAATAAACATAATACACATTTATTAAAAAATTAATTTTTCGCATAATGCTGGACTCGCTTAAAATTCCGTGATTAAATACAAGTCTTTTACTTAAATTGATTATCCACATAATGCAAATCATTTTTGATATACAAGAGACTAAAATGTTAATATTTATAAGAAGAGCTTGTTATTTGTTTTTCTTTTCTATGCAGTGTTTCTAGATTTTTAAGTTTAAAATACCATACCTTTAATGGGAAGAAAATAATAATAATATTAGTTATAAGGCTTGTATTAACAAGCACAATTAAAGTCAGCTGTTAAACACCTATAGAAAATAACATTAAAATATTTGACGAGGAATGTTAACCGATGAAGTTTCTTTAAATTTTCATACGAGACAATTTGCCATATTTATTATAAGACATCAATACTATGACTATGTGGCTTCAGTACGATGGTGCTGGATTCCATTTTTCTGTACCGGTTAGAAATCATCTAATTCAGCATTACCCCAACAGATGGATTAGTCGAAGAATTCCGATTAACTGGCCAATGAGTTTTCCTGACCTTACACCTCTGGACAATATTTTTATGGGTCAGAGGTGTACAATGAAGAATTCGAAATATGGGAAGTTACTAGGAAAAAATATGTATATGATAACATTCAAAATAACCCAGAAATGATTGATAGGTCAGTGAATAACCTTTTAAAATGTTCTCAAAAATGTAGTGATGTTAGGGGTGTATATTTTGAAAATCTGTTGTCATTTTAATTAATTGCATCGATCTGTTAATTTATTTTCTTTTTTTTTATTTTTAGTTTTACAAGTTGTTGCATAATAAGTTGTATGTTGACTTTATTTTGTCACAGCATAAACATATGGGAACTTAGTCTTTAATATAATATTTCTTTCCAGGAAAAAAATACAGTGTATGTTATTTTGAATGGAACTTTTAAACTAAAAAAAGCTTAGAAACGCTGCATATTAAAAAAACGAATAACAAGCTCTTCTTATAAATATTGACATTTGTCTCTTTATTCAAACATTATTTGCATGATGTGGATAAAATTAAATAAAATGTACTTAATCATGAAATTTTAAGTAAATGTAACCCTGCACAAACTATTAATTTTTCAATACATGTGCATTTCTTGCCCAAGAAAACGATGATTCTTAAACAAAATTAATTGTGTTATTTGTAAAATTTAATATTTAGTCGATCATTATTTTTGATTTTATTGGAGAATAGCCATAAACGTGCCATCAAATATGACATAATTTTACACACTGGTCCATTAACATTTTAAACATTTACTCACATTTACCAATTTTTTCAAAATAAATTTGTCTTTTGATTGAATTAAAAGTGTATATTTGTACAAAATTTTAGTAAAAAAACCATAAAACACTCTGTATCTCAAAAATGGTTAACATTCAAGAGCAAGTTTGGTGGTGTTTTGATTTCAGCTAAGAGTGCTCTACCTCCCATAACACTGTCACTTTAAATCTGAAACACCCTGTATATTTGTTTCTTTCGAGGACAAATCTTTGTTGTGCACACGCTATTCAACTGACTACAGGTGTTACTATTCATTTTGTAAATAAAAATGGCAAGAATTAAGAGTTTTAAAAAAGTGAACACAGCTTATTATTATTAGTAAGGACACTTACAATATCCCGGTAAAAGAATATACAACCTAATTATAAGAAAACAAAGATTTATCCTCAAATAACCATAAGCTGTAGAGTGTGTCCTCCACTCTCAAAGAGTATTTATATATATTATACAAATATTTTTTAATGTTATGTTAAAAGCAACTTCATTAAAAAAATAAAACAAAATATCTACAGGACAGGGTGTTCTATAAACCATTAGCATGTTCTCATAATGCCAAACTGACTTACAAAACCCCCGTGTATAATACTTCGATTGAGCCATATCTACTTAAAAATAAATAAAGGGTGCAAATTTTGTTTACATAATGTCAAGCAAAAAAGGCACAAAAATACATACATTTACACGAAAATTATGTACAAAAGATAAATAAAAGAAAAACAATATCACTATGATGTAAAAAAGGCATTTTAATAACCCTGGAGAAGGAAGAGGAAAATAGATTCTTACAGATAACAGGTTGACCAACAATATAGCAAGGTACAAATATTAAACTATGTGAAAGTAATAAGTAGATATCGGACTATTTATAAGACTTTATTTGGGTGCCAACTCAATATATTCAGAAAAAACATTTAAAATAATTTTAAAATATTTAATGTTTCACGCAGCCAACCACAGAATCTCAGTTTATTAATTTTAAGTCCAATGTTCCTCATCTTGTTTAATTTGTTGGGAAAAATAGAAAAATAAGAGATTAGATACTGATATTTCAAGGCTAATCTGGATTGTGTAATTTGGGGTTATTTAAAAAATAAATGAAAAAAATATGCAATGTCAGAATTTTACAACGTATTGTTAACTACGTAATGTTAAACTAGTCTAAATGACTAGTCAGTCAAATTTGCCATTAATGATGAAGAAATATAAATACCCATACATAACAGATTTTATAATTTTTTTAAATAACCAAATTAATAAACTTAACCAGATAAATTAGAAAGGGCTCTCACTGTAATTAAAATTTATTTCTGAAAATAAACTATCGAATATTAAAGTTAAGTATTTAAAAACTAATCTAATCCACATCATTTTCTCTTAAGAGCAAAAATCCTAAATTATATAACAGCATCTCAAAAGAAAAGAACAACGTAGTGTCATAATCAGGGGGCGGCACGAGGACAAGAAAAGTGGAGGGCATAACATTTTAAAGTATATATTTTTTCAGTGAAATGGGCATCATGTAATCCGGGAAATATGTGCTCCGAAAGGGGGTTACCTGGAACGTTTTCCGAGAGTATTGATGTTTGGCATTTTTTATAGGTTTTAAGGTGCTGTTTTTGAATCTCTACTTTGCTACTTCGTATCTTTGCCGCTTGCGCCATCATATTCGAAAAATGGAGCCAAAAAACGGGTTTTTCGATATTCCATTCCTGCTCATTTTATGATTAAAATAGCTATATCATAAATTAAACTAAAGAAAATTTAATATAATTTGTTATCATTTTTTTTGGAAAATAAATAGTTTAGGTGTATGAGCACCATAAAGTTGACTTCATCAAGTGGTGACAAATATTCTACTGAGCTATAAACCAGTCATGCCATAGATGGATTTATTTTCAGAATTTTGAAACCAGCAACCACCAAAAAATAAGAAATCTGCAGAAAACAAATTCCTACTACTTGGTAATGGAAAATTAAAAACATCACTTATCCATTTTACTTGCGATTGGTGTATGTATACACAGTGGCGGCTGCTCCTAAGGGGCACAGGAGCACGTGCCCCCCACAGCAAATTCAGCTTAGCTAGTTAATTAGTCAATTTCTAATTTCTATTTATTTTTATCCATTTTAACATTTTTATCAACATAATAAACTCCAAAACTAATTTCCGACGCTATTGCTGCGTTACAACTTGAGTTTGCCAATATCTACTTCCCAAAGGGCACAAGATGAGTTGTGTACGGAGACCGCGTCATGTTTCTGCATCAGGCTAGATTTTGTTTACGGCATTGCTATGGCAACGACCCCCCCTTATGCTCTAATGCGGGCACAGTTCACTTGTGTACACCGTACACACCTACACTTCAGTTTTCACTTTTCAGTCTGCAGAGATATTTATGTTTGTCTGCTCTCGCTGCTTGAATTCCGCGTTTTGTTTATTTCACTTAGGCACACATAAGACATTTCAAAATGAATTCAGTGTCTTATATTTTAAGTAACAGACCGCTGAGTTACGAGGATAAAGTTAGTATAAAAAAAATTAGGAAGGCCTGTACCGGACTTAAATATAAAAAAAACTACTGTGGGCAAAATAAGACAATTTAATAGATATTTTAAAAAAGAAAATACATATGATAAGTTTTCGTGGCTGTGTGAGTGTTCTGAGCGAAATAAGCTGTTCTGTTTTGTTTGCCTTTTAAGCAACAATTTTCAATCTTCACCCTGGATTCAGGAAGGAGTACACGATTTACAACATTTACAGGAAAGAGCAACGAAACATGCGAAGAGTGCAAGTCATATATAATTTAGTGGACTATAATGTTTCAGGTAAAAGTGACATTCGTAAACAGTTAGATAGTGCTTATCTCGAAAATATACGAGCTCATAACGAAAAGGTCAATAAAAATCGTCATATATTATGACGTTTAATAATGTGCATTAAATTTTGTGGTGCATTTGAACTGGCACTGCGTGGACACGATGAACGCGAAGATTCAGAAAATCGGGGTATATTTCGAGGTTTAGTTGATTTCACATCTGAGTTAGATTCAGTTTTATCTCCTCATATAAAAGAGGCTACGGTATTTAAAGGAACCTCTAAAACCATTCCAAATGAGCTTTTAGATGCTATGTTTACAAGTCTGCAAAAAGGAAATTTTCGATCAAATAACAAAATCTAATTTTCTTGCTATTGAAGCTGACGAGACAACTGACTCGTTTAACCAGCAGCAGCTTGTTGTAATATTTCGATATATCTTTGAAGGAGAAATTTATGAAAGGTTTTGGACTTTTGTTAGACCAGAGGGGTACACTGCGGAAAATATATCGGAGGCTATAATGCATGAACTCGATCATCTTGCAGTTCCTGCAAATAAATTAATAGCTCAAAGTTATGACGGAGCGTCAGTTATGAGTGGAAGAGTAGCAGGCATTCAATCGCTTATCAGGCAAAAATACCCGTATGCATTTTATATTCATTGCTACGCCCATCAGTTCAACCTAATGCTGGAAAAGGCTGCATCTTGCAATAGAAAATTAAAAATATTTTTTGCTGAAATTCAATCTTTTACTTCGCTTTTTTCTCGATCTACAAAAAGAACAGCACTTTTGGATGAAATTGCAAAATGAAGACTTCCACGGGCAGTTATCACTAGATGGAATTTCAAAACAAGAACAATCAACACCCTGTATGAAAAAAAGGAACTAATTCGCGAATGTTTGGACAAACTCCTAGACACAGAGGAGGACCCTAAAACAATAGCTGAAGCGAACGGACTGCTGAAAAATTTAAATTCCACAGATTTCAATTATTTTCTAGAAGTAACTCATTGGATCAATCCACAGTTGCAATATTTTTTAATCAAGTCCAATCTCGTGGAGCAGACAGTGTTTATATTCAACAATGTTTAAAAACATTTGAATCTCAGATTGACAAAATCAGACAAAAGAAAATTGATCAATTTGAAGTGCCTGAACCTGAAGAAATGAATAGTGAAGGATCTAGCCAAAAAACGCACTAAACGCGGTCAGTTTGATCCATCTGAAACTAATCGAGTTGTGGCTAAAGAATATTGTGATGTTTTATTGTCTCACAATCAGATACGAGATAGATTTGATTTTACTGGACATTTGTCTGCAGCTAAACTATTTTCTTCAGATTTGTTTCCTACTTATAAAGAAAAAATTTCCCAAAAAAAACTTAAAAAAAAATTAGAAAATTTTAAAGCTTTTAAAAAAAAAAGGAAAATCAAAAACTGAATTGAAAGTTATTTATGGCAGGGATGATATGTGCTGCAATGGTGTTTTACCTCTTCTGACATTTATTAATAAAAATAATTTGGAGGAAGGCTTATCTGAGACGTACAAAATTTTAAGTATCATATGTACTACACCTATGACGACGTGCGAATGTGAAAGAGTTTTCTCTATGTTAAAGAGAATAAAATGTTTTCTAAGGAACACTATGGGCCAAGAAAGGCTTAATGCACTTTCGATGTTATCAATTGAAAAAAATATGATTCAGTTAATTTCTAACTTTGGCAATAAAGTGATAGACATTTTCGCAGCTAGTAAGGAATACAGAATGGATTTTATGTATAAATAAAATGTTCTTGTTTGTGTTTGTGTGTTTATGTACTAGATCTTAAAGTGGGAGGACACCTTTGCAATTTTTTGCTTATTTTTTAAGCAGCACACGATTTTGAGAACAAAGAATATTGTGAATGGTTCTCTGGTAAGTTAATTTTAATACACAATTTCAAAATGTCAAATGTGTGCCCCCCTATAAAATTAACCACGAGCCGCCACTGTGTATACATAATGGATGTCTGACAAGACTTGATGACTGACTTATCTACCTTTGGATGGTTTTCAGTAGCAAAATTTATTACATATTTTATAATCTAAAAAGTGAGGGGGCACTTGCCGCTCCTGTTCGTACAACACTGGAAAAGTTGCGAAGTATCTACCCTAAAATTACCTAGTGTAAGAAAACATCCCAAGCAAGTTGTTAGATTAAAAATTAAACCCCAGTTATTTTATAATATATACACGTCCATATTAGTAAATAACAGCTGAAAATCTTTGGCGTTTAAAGAAGCAAAAAAAATCCTTAATATTAAGTTAATAAAACTATTGGTCAACCCTTATCGAGTAAAATATATTAATGTGAAATATTTTTAAAATGCCTTCCTAGCAAACTAAAAAAAAATAAAAATCCTATGAAACACACATTGAACACTTTATCTCACTTGTCTGACTTCCGGAATAGGGGGCACTCTTCTATCATGTCCATTTGTGACAGCCTGCTGAGATGCACTGTTGGGCATAGCTCCACTGGTACTGCGTCCCATAGAACTCTGGTGTTGTTGCCTTGCGTTCGGATTTAAAATGTAATCTGTGAGTGTCACATCCGAGTTACCTCCACTTTCTAATGGAATCGGCTGTGACCGGAAATGCTCTAACATCTCATAAATCGACTGGAACCAGAAATGTTGGACTCTACATTGTCCTTGTTCATTTATTGTCATACGGAGATGTTTGGCTCGGCCCTAGAGTAAAAAAAATACACTTATGCATTTTTAGTACAATTCCTCAGCTTTACTGATATACTACTTGAAACTCATTCTATATAAATAAATTAACAGAAATTTAAAAAATTATTAAACTAATTTTATTGAGACGAACCTGAAAATTAAATGTTAGGACGAATTCTCCAGTTCGAGTTTCACTCTGTCTAACTAAGAACCTTCCATGACCCGCTGCACCATCATGCAAAACTTGCTGAGCTGCCTCGGATCTGCCAAGTGTTCCGTGGAACCATAATTCTTTTTTCAATGTTTGACCTATGTCAGTTTCCATGGCTACAATGAAACATATTACATCAATTATTTGCTCAAACCCTCAGCACTAAACCCTCAAGCAAAAAAACCACTGGAAAATCGCAAGTAGCATCATTGTCCAATACGAACAGCTATTAAATTAATATCATATCTCTATTTACATTGTTTACAATTATTCAAAAAAAAAAAAATAAAAAAATTATAGAGTAATCAGGGGCTTGAGAGTCAATTGTGCAATAAATATAAAATTTGTTACTAAATCACTCCACATACTATATTGGTATGGTACACAATGTGTATTAAAGTTTAGTTATAGTACACTGAAGGAAGACTAAAATTTGGTATCATATATTGCGTGCAGTGTATAGTGCTTGACCGCACGACAGCTATATAGACAATAAGACTTTTCTGGGTGTAAAAATAGTATTAACCAGGTAGTACCTCACATTGTTTCTGATTGGATGATTTCCAAAATTAAGATTACTTTTATCCAATGAGAACCGATTGGTCAAAACCACTGGTTATAACTCCGTGTCACCCGAAAAGTCTTAATGAATTTGTTGACCAACAGCAGCTCTGGTTTGCAATGAAACCTTGACATTTAAGAGACCCATACACATACATTATTATACATAAATTTATGGTAGTCAAACTTTAGTACTCAATTCCAAGAAAAAAACCATTTGTGTGTACAGTCAGAAGCGACACAAACACACGAAACTTTTAATATTTAAAAGTGATAAAACTATGGGTACTTACAACTTAAGGGCTCTCCAGATGCAGGGCATATGTCAAAATTAGAACTTGAGGATAACCGATCTCCACCTCTACCAGTTATATGCCTGGGTGGTAAGTCGGGAGCATCAGAATGATAGTCCTTGGTATGTTCCTGTCCTGGGCCACCTTCGGCCCCTCCCGGACCAGAACGCATACAATAGCGTATTGTAGCTAGCCATGATCGCATATCGTCTGTATCATGAGCTTCGATCACAAACTCCATATTATTACTGGCTTTTAATACAAATGTATTTTCATGATCGGGCATCTCTAGGGCTGTTGTTTCTCTAGCTTCAGTTATTAGGGCGCAAAAACACCACTACGGGGCTGAAACAAAAAATTATTATTTTCAAGACAAGTAAGCAATTTATATGCTTACTTTTTGATTTTTGGGTGGAGAATAAAACTCCAGCATGTATCCTCCAGTAGCCTTTACGAGCTGTAAACGACATCTTTCCCATTTAGGAGGGCCTCCGGGTTGATCCAAACTTTCAGGCGTGGAATAATTGACGATACCTTCCTTCCTACATTCAACGACTATTTTAGCCAGTTTTGTCTTATTGTGAGCTAGGTCTACTTCATCAGAATGTTGCTTGTGGAACAAATCTTTGCTCTTTCTTAACACTTTAAAGCTAAGCCTGAAATCGTTAAAACAGGATTATTATATACACGACATTTTTATTTTTTTATCATGTAGGTTTTAAATACCTCTCTGAAAAATGGTTTATGTTGCATTTTTTGGTGATCCATCTTCGGTGTCAAACACATCTTCATCATTTCTTGATCCTATACCGTTCGATATTTTTGTGTTGAGTAATCTACGTTTATTAAAATCCATTTCGAATTGTTCCGAGAAAAAATCTAAATACTTCCTCAAAAAATCCTTCTGCGTGACCGTAGCTCTTGTGTTTTCTGGTAAATTCATGTTTATAAATTGCATACAACTTTTGGAAAAATCGTGCGCTGCCGCTTGGGCATGTCTCTCGCAAAATTCTATCCAAGAGTTGTCGGTTGAGGTTGAATCTAATGCCGTTGCCATTATTTCGTTCACCTGTTATGTTTTTCGATTAATTACATCATTTTTATTCGCCAAGTATCTATAGAAATGTTATTGTTTTGATTTAGTATTTTTTACACTTGACGCCATCATAACTGACTTGACATTTGATTTAGTGAGGTCAAATGTACTGCTATATTCATGGAAAATAAATTAACATCTTAAAGCATTATTACTTTTCCTAATTAACAAAATAATATTAAATAAATGTTTCTCTGTTAACTAGATAAGTGGGATTGTTGTTATATTAACTTTTTGTGTGTGTAGTTAGTATATTGAATATGTGACGATTCTTCGGGTGGTGCACGGGTAGTATCTTCGTTAGTATGTAACTCGGGGAAGGGAGGCCCCCCCCCCCCCCCCCCCCCCCCCCCCCCCCCCCCTTTTTTTTTTTTTTTCCCTCTCGTTTTCCCCCCCCCCTTTAAAATATTCCACAACAAAAAAAAAATAATAAAAAATTTCTTTTTTAAAAAAAAAAAAATTAAAAAAAAAACGGGGCCGTTTTTATTAATACGATTCTTAGTGCGAAAACATCTGATGAACAAATAGATTAGTTCCCGTTATTTCTTACTTCACTCAAGTTAAATGTGCATTTCATAGCTGAAGAAGACGACGTTTATTGTGGAACTGTCAAATTTCATATCAATCGCTATAACCTAATAATAATTTCTTCATGTTGTAAATTAAAATATATAAAATGCGTAAAACATGGGGTGATATAGGTGTGTCCTTACATGAAGAAGTTAAAAATGGTATTAATTCCTTTAATTTTCCCACCATGACACCTGTCCAGACTTATACTATTCCTCAGCTATTAAATAAAAAGGATGTTGCTGCAGAAGCTGTAACAGGTAAACTATATTGAAACGTTGATTGAACTTCCATCAACGATTGAAATATACCGTATTTTAATTTCAAAACACTACATAAGGAAGCCTTCGGTCAAGCTCATGCAGTCCACTAGATACAAAATTTGCCACAGCAGTCAACCAGCCATTTAGTCTCCACAACAAATGCAGTCCATGCTCTCCTGCACCATAATTTTATCAGTTTAAACGAAGCTGCTTCCCTATGTAGTGTGCAGATATGAAAACATGGTAGATAAGCATGTTTTGCAATTATTTTCTTATTTTAGGTTCTGGAAAGACACTAGCTTTTCTCATACCTCTTCTGGATATCCTAAAAAAAAAGAAGCTGAGGAAAAATGTAAAAAACATCAAGTTGGGGCTCTTGTTGTATCTCCAACTCGAGAACTTGCTTTACAGACTAAAACTGTTCTAGAACAACTTCTTGATTCTGTTAAGAATTTGACACAAATTTTATTAGTTGGTGGTAATAGTGTCGATGATGATATAAGAAATTTTAAAGAAAATGGTGGAAATATAATAATTTGTACACCTGGCAGACTTGAAGATTTATTAACAAGAAAACAGGACTTGAATCTAGCAAATTGTGTAAAAAACCTGGTGAGTACTTTAAAAAAAGATGATTGATTTTAATGGATCTTAAAGATAAATATTTATTTTTAGGAAATTTTAATATTGGATGAGGCAGATAGGCTTTTAGATTTAGGTTTTCAGAAATCTATTGATACAATTTTAAGTTATCTACCAAGGCAGAGACGCACTGGATTATTTTCTGCTACACAGACAAAAGAAGTGCAAGATTTAATTCGAGCTGGCCTACGGAATCCTGTGCTAATCAGTGTTTCAGAAAAGGCTACACAAAGCACCCCGATATGTTAAACAATTATTATATCGTTGCCCAAAATAGTGGTATATATAAATACAACTGAGACAAAATTGTTATTAAAAAAAGCAATTTTTTTTAGGAAAACTGGCAACTCTGATATCATTTTTAGAAATAAGGAATGTTCAAAAAGCAATGTTGTTCTTACCTACTTGTGCCACAGTTGATTATTGGTCTCAAATTTTCCCAACTGTCATACCGAAAAAATTTAGACTTGCCTGTCTTGGCAATACATGGTAAAATGAAAGATAAAAGGAAAAAAGATTTTGGACAGCTTTCGAAATGCACCGAGAGCTTTGTTGCTGTGCACAGATGTTATGGCAAGGGGAATCGATATACCAGAAGTGAGATAAATGTTGTGTAATATTTTAACATATTCTGTTTATCATAGATATGATTTATAGACAGGTGGATAGTTATCGCGGACCGGTGCCAAGATAAAATTGTATCATGTCGATTGATTTTTTTCTATGGAATTTCAATGTATTGAAACTCCACTTTAAGGGCAATTATTTTAAAAATCGCGTTGCAAAAAGTTTAAAAAAATAGAGTTAAAAAATGTGCTTTATCTTTCATCATCTATAAACCATTCATTAAAATTTGATTTACGTTGTACCGTTATGATAATTTGGTAATTTATACAAAAATATGCACCCTTTTTTTACCGTACTCTCATCAGTAATCATGGTCACGCTAAACTTTAATTGGTAATTTCTTGGAAACCATTTATCACTTTTTAAGTATAATTTTTCAAAAAAAGTTTAAGAACACTTATCTTGAGATACACATATAGAGTGTTCTATTCTAGCTGGACACTTCTCAGATTTGCCGTTTTGTATAATTGTTGCAAAGTTTACCATTGCAATCAAAGGTGCATGTATATGCGGATGATATTCAGATGTACAATTTTCTAAACTCTGACAGTGCAGCAGAAAATGGGGACTTTCTGAACCATGATCTAGAACTTATATCTGTTTGGTCAAAAAATATTTCATTAGAATTGAATCCAGAAAAATGTTCTTACATGTATATAGGAACCCCTCATCATATAGAAACTATCAAAGACTAGAATCTTCAAGTTAAACTTGGGAATTCTGTAATTCGAAATGTTAATCATGTAAAAAATCTAGGGGTTGTATTTGATGAAAACCTCTCTTTTCACTAACATGTGGGCTTACTTTGTAAATCGACCTATTTCAGGCTAAAGCAGCTATATCAATACCAGGATTACCTTAATGAATCTACTAAAATCTTATTAACCGAGGCACTGGTGTTATCTATTTTAAATTATTGTGACTGTGTGTACGGTCCCAGCCTCGACCAAAGAGATAAACATAGATTACAGGTCATTCAAAACTCTTGTATTAGATTTATTCATTATGTACCAAGACGTGATCATGTCACTCCGTACCTAAGAAGGCTAAAAATGTTAAATCTTGCCGAGAGGCGTTTTATGCATTTCGTCGTTTTAATCGTCAGCATACTAAAAACCATAACTCCCTCCTATTTGGCTTCGAAAATTGAATTAAGAGAGTTTGCTCATGATAGAGACCTCAGGCAACTTAATAACGTAACATTTCCTGTACACAGCTCTACCGCATTTGAATCATCGTTTTCTTATCTGGTTCCGTATGTGCTAAATAACTTTTCTTCTGACAGTTGGCTAAGTTGCACCAAGACTATGAAAAACAAATTAAAAGCGGCTATTATTGATGGAAACTTAACTCTGGATGTTAACAAATTTTAATGTTTTACTGTTTGCACAATTTTTAATGTTTTGCTATTTACATATTTTATTTTCTATTTACTAGTATATTTGTAATATTTTGTATTATAGTTATAGTTACCTGGGCAGGGTTATAAATATCATTTCTAAATGTATCTTGTCCTTTTGTGATTAACACAAAATATTTTTATTATTATTATTATTATTATTAATTAATATTTGTAATTTAAGGTGGACTGGGTATTGCAGTGGGACCCACCGGCAAGTGCGAGTGCCTTTGTCCATAGAGTTGGCAGGACTGCTCGTCCAAGGTCATCAAGGTTCCGCTCTTATTCTCTTACTAGAAAATGAAGAAGCCTACGTGCATTTCATTGAAACAAATCAAAAGGTTAAATTAAATCCACTTGAAGACGTAGCTACAATAAAAACCGTAAGTTTATGTATTGTAATTCTAATCGTAATTCCTAATACTTTAATTTTAGTAAGAATACTTTTGTTTATTTATTTTAGATTAACGAGCTCAGAGACAAAGTAAGAAACATTCACAAAAAAGACAGAGCTATAATGGAGAAAGGAACTCAAGCATTTGTATCTCATATTCGTGCTTATTCAAAACATGAATGTTCATTATTGTTAAGAGTTAAGGTAAACTTTCAGTAATCCACAATAATTTTATTAATTCTTTCTATATGGTTAATGTATCACAGCTAAAACAATTTGGGCCTACTGGATGGTTGACGAGATTATAAAAAATCATTTATCTTGAGGAACACTTATCGTGTGTTGTGTGTTATTCTCAATAGAGAAGTACCAAAATATCAAATTGACCACCTACATCATTGGGTTGCATCAAGGGGGTATAATGTGTAATTTCAAAAGCTTGTTTGGTGATTTTTGAACTGATTTCTATTAGTAATTCTTACCATAAAAGACTTTCATATATGGTGGAATTCGATCTTATAGAATATGTTAATCTTTGATTGATTGAAAATCGTTCCTATATGTGAGAGCAGTCCAAGGGGGTGCTTTCAAAACTCTTTGCCTTACAATTATGTGTCAGTCCCAAATGCCTCATTTATAGGGTGCTAGTAGCATGCGAAATTGCCCTTCAGGAAAAGGTTATGTAATTTCGATTATTAAAAAATATTGCAATGTGATACAAATATTTGATCCAATATCAACTTGTTATATTTGTAATAGGAATTACCATTGGGTGCTATGGGTGCTACCTATGGATTGTTACAACTGCCCAGAATGCCTGAATTAAAAAATAGAGATCTCTCTGATTTTCCGGAAGTTCCAGATTTAGACATCAATTCTATTCCATATAGAGATAAAATTAGGGAAAACATTAGACAACAAAAGTTAGAACAGTATAAAAAAACAGGTAAATGTTAATAGATAAGCAGAAATATGTTGCCGTTTTCTCAAAAATTGTTTTAAAAATCACGATAATGTACACATAAATTTTTATAGGTATTTGGCCTGGTCACAAGCAAAAATTTGTTAAGAAACCTAGTGAACCGTGGTCCTTATCGAAACAGAAGAAGGAAGGTCGAAAAGAGAAAAGGCTGAAGAGAAAGCAGTCAAAAGAAGCTAAGGGTGCAAACAATGAACCAGCAAAAAAAGAAAAAGCGAAGAGGTATTAAATTTTATTTAATATAATTATTAACATATTCATTACTGTTATGGCAGGAGCAAAGGGTATGGAGAAAAGTGTTCTTTCTAGCCTTTGGTCCTGTTCTGACGATAGTATTGTGTGAGATACTAAGATATAACATTTTTATAAAAAAAAATCTATTGAAGCAGGTATAAGCGATGAGGATTTAGAAGAATTAAGGAAAGATGTAGCTCTCTTAAAAAAAATTAAAGAAAAGGAAGATATCAGATGAGGACTATGAGAAAGAGATGGGTTTATTATAGATAAATAAGTATTAATATTATGTATCATAAATAATAAAATGTGATATGCTGATTGTTCAGTGAATAAATTAACAAATTTTAAAACTTTGATTATCTAAATAAATATTTTAATGGTTAAATTCTAAGTTGCTTACACTTTTATGTGCTATGTTCTAAAGAAAAAATCACCTCAAAAACATTGAATGTCATCCAAAAATGATAGCGATATTGTTTTTCAATCATTTGTGATTTAAATATATTAGAGATGTGGAGTGAGACAAGTGCATTAGAATAGTCTATCAGACATGTCTGGAAAAGCGAACTAGTCGACACTTCAGTGTGGAAAAAGTAGGGTGCGTATGCGCAGTCAATCTCACAAATAGCAGTTATAAAATTTGAGCATGATAATTATAACAATAATTGTAATTAATAACTTAAAGACGTAAGTTATTAAATATAAAAAGTCATTAACATTAAGAATAAAAATAAAATCCTGAAAAAGGTTAGCCACTGATGACAACACTTGTTTACACTTCAAAGTTAAGACAAAGAGCACTTAGAGCAGCAATATATTCTTTGATTATTTGTTGGAACCATAGGTGTGTTCTTTCAAACTGAGATCTCAGCTAATCTAAGTTGTTTTACAGTTACACTACATAAATAAAAGCATAATTTCATTTGATGTAGCTTACGTAACCGTAAAACTACTTAGATTAACTGAGATCTCAGAAAGAACGCACCTCATGATACAAATTTTGCATCATGGTTTAAACTATAATAAAGTAAAAATCAAAATCATCAGTGGCGGTTTTTGAAATTTAGGTTGTCATATCTCGGTAATAGAGCATGGGACACAGAGCTGGTAATCAATTACTGTAATTAATTCCATTGATTATAATTAGAAATCGTGGCTGATTATTTTTTCAAGGTAATTAATAATTGGTAATCGAGTACAATTTTTGAAGACTTTGTAACCATTTGCAAAAGTACTCACGATTACTTTTAGTAATCGCGATTCATCATTGTAATCATGATTATCCAAAGGAATCGTGAAGATTTGTGATTCCTTAAATAATCAAGATTACGATTAGGAATCACGATTCTTTTCTGTTTTCACAAAACAAAACCAATTTTTTCTTTTTCAAACTTGATTTGCAATCGGAATAATCAGATGTTACCTAGTCTATCTGGCGATCCGTCTACATTTATTCTTTGGGGTGTGCTGGTGTGTTGTTTTCTTGAAATTTTACAGAAATTAAGTTAACCGTGTGTGTGGTATACTGTGAGTGAGTGAGTTTCACTTAATGTCAATAATTTTGAAAACGTGTAATAATGAATGCAAATGTTTCCTCCAGTTTTTTTTCATAGTTTTAAGCAGCTAAAAATGCTTGTTACCTTTTTCTTTCTTACATTTATAAAAAATATGTACAAGTTTTTTATATGATTGTTGCTTTTGTTTCAAATATATTTTTGATATTAATTTTTTTTTGTCGAAACAATTTTGGAATATATTAATTCAAATCAAACTTCTGATTACTCTAAAAAAAGTAATCACACTTGTATGTAATCATGTATGATGATTACTTTACAATTGCAAAAGTAATCAGAAATTGATTACAATTTTCAGTTGTAATGAGAAATTAGTAATTGATTACTTTTTTACAGAGTAATTGTAATCAGTAATCGATTACTTTTTTTGTTGTAGCTCTGGACACAAGCGACACTATAAGGTATAACTATCAAAACATTTAGTCTTGATAGTTTGCAGAGAAAAAATTTGCGACTGAAATTTGTGAAAAAGAGTTAGAAAATATTGTGTGCCCGTGGCTATGAATGCCACTCGATAATAAACTATAGTTACCATATAATAATAATAATAATAATAATAATAATACAAG
>JANEYF010002044.1:0-12880 GCA_029963845.1 Rhamnusium bicolor | reverse complement strand
ATCCTTCAAATCCACATGTTAAGAGTGGTAGCATGAGACGCTGCGACCTTAATACGTGTACGATCGAAGTCGGAGGAATAGAACACAACGACCTTGACAAAAGCGCGTACACGTGTGTCATAGACATTCAATCCGCGGTGCAAAGACCTTGAAACATATGCCCATATACGTATGTGATCAAGGACGGAGGAGAGGGCCGGTATATATACCCTACTTGCTTAGTAGTATAAATAAAAACACTTATGAGCTGAAACACATTAACAGAGATTTAATACAGAGAAAATTCCACATAGAATTACTTTACCCAAATACTCCTGGTTAGATGAGATATTGGTGCGAATATCATAGTTTGAATTATAATTAAAAATTTTAACATATAAAATTTTATTAATTCGGGGGAAAATAATATGATATTCAACAGTAAAGTTTTTAAATGTTTGAACTTTATTGGAGGAGAGAAATAATAATGAAATTTAAAAATGTAATTTATAGCACGAGAAATGACAGTTTTCCTCATAGTTATATACAAATGTAAAGGTTAGAGAAAGGAACCAAACATAAAATAAAATCAAAATAAATGTTGTAATTAGTCTGAGAAATGTAACCGTACATGAAAATAAAAGCACATAAGTGCGAAAAGAAAATTTTTAAAATTAAAAGTTAAACATTTTTAAAATAGACCTAAAATATTAAACATAAAGGCATACATGTAAAAGTTACATACCATTGGACTATAAATAACTAGAAAAATCTAGGGTTAAAAGTGTTGATGGGGTAGTAAGGCTATATAATTGAACCTTCTTATGACATTTTGACAATGCCTTCATTATATGGAAGTGATAAACTTAAAATAGTAAATTAACACAAACTGTGTTGAAAGAAGCCACTTCAGTGAACATTGTTGTTACTTCATACGTAGAAAAAGTTGTATCAGAAAGACATGGGGGCCTAGTGTTCCTCAGCATCAGAAAGGAAAAATAAGTGATGAAAATAAATTTAAAGCAAATAGATAAAAGTTAGTAAGAAATGGTTAATAGCGATCATGTTATAGGTTTTTAATTAAGTTTAGGTATTAAATATGATTTGAACGAAACAACTACTCAGCGGGCAAATACCCCGACCTGCATTGGATTACACCTTCAAATCATGATAGATCGATATCCAATATCATTTGTCAATTCCTAACCAGACATAGACCGGTTTCGAACTTATTTGTTCTCCTCAGTATGCCATAGGTTATGGAACAGACAAATGATAGTGGCCAACCTGCTAGACATATACTAAGGTAAATTGAGTAGTGGTGAGAGATATGAAACTTCTCGTATGGTCTAAATGCTACTATCCGACTGACATCATAGATGTCTCTGTAGTGGATAGCAACTTGCGAAGCAAGTACCGAGAGGGGCGACCTCTAGCCCAGGTGGACTAAACTACTGTTATTAAATATGATTTGAACGAAACAACTACTCAGCGGGCAAATATCTCGACCTGTATTGGATTACAACTTCAAATCATGATAGATCAATAGCCAATATCATGTGTCAATTCCTAACCAGACATAGACCGGTTTCGAACTTATTTGTTCTCCTCAGTATGCCATAGGTTATGGAACAGATAAATGATATTGGCCAACCTGCTAGTCATATACTAACTAAAGTAAATTGAGTAGTGGTGAGAGGTATGAAACTTCTCGTATGGTCTAAATGCTACTATCCGACTGACATCATAGATTTCTCTGTAGTGGATAGCGACTTGCGAAGCAAGTACCGACAGTGGCGACCTCTAGCTCAGGTGGACTAAACTACTGTTATTAAATATGATTTGACCGAAACAACTACTCAGCGGGCAAATACCTCGACCTGCATTGGATTACACCTTCAAATCATGATAGATCGATAGCCAATATCATTTGTCAATTCCTAACCAGACATAGACCGGTTTCGAACCAGACCAGGTGATAGTTGCCAGATTGGCCACTATCATTTGGTCCATACTGAGGAGAACTAATAAGTTCGAGCAAAGTTCATTTATCAAGTATTATGTTTATCTTTATGTAACATAATTTCTATTCATATTTTGGTCAATATATGCTAAATTTACCTAACATTCAAATTTTTTGTTTATATCCGGTCCAAACTTACAATAGAACAAAATATGCTCACTGTGAACCGACTACTGAGAAGAGAGTTGTAATTTCTCGTGCTCTAAATAAGTAAGTTTATCATCAGGTTAAGTAACGATAATTTCCCTGAGTTTATCTGACGCCTAGGGCAACTAAAAATAAAATAGAAATAAAAATAACAATAATAAATTTTAAATAAATAATATAGTCATATACATATATATATATATATATATATATATATATATATATATATATATATATATATATATATATATATATATATATATATATATATATATATATATATATATATATATATATATATATATATATATATATATATATATATATATATATATATATATAATATAACAAAGAATAGAAGGTCACTGCGGGATGAGACGTAACAGGAAGAAAAGGATAATGGGTATTGCCCGCAAAAAAGGATGAATCCGTCGACACGTGTTTCTGAGTCACTACTCGTAATCATGACGGCTATAAGTTGTAAGGATAGGTACAACTTAGGTTCAACAACACAAAAGGAAACCACTGACAGGAAGCCAGTCGCACATTTGTGGCTGCAATTGAAAGACCCCGTGTTTACAGGGCATCAGACAATATGGCCACGGAGGCAACTATAGCTGCCTGCGTGGTATTCCCTACCCAGGGTTTAGAGTAACAAAGAATAGAAGGTCACTGCGGGATGAGACGTAACAGGAAGAAAATACGGGGTCTTTCAATTGCAGCCACAAATGTGCGACTGGATTCCTGTCAGTGGTTTCCTTTGTGTTGGAAACTAAGTTACCTATCCTTACAACTTATAGCCCCATGATTACGAGTAGTGACTCAGAAACACGTCGACGGATTCATCCTTTGCGGCAATACCCAATATCCTTTGTCATTCCTAAATATATATATATAGATATAGATATATATATGTTATAATCTATATGTCTATAATATATGGATATATATATATGTATATATGGCTATATATATATATATATATATATATATATATATATATATATGTATATATATATATTGAATAGTGGTGAGAGGTATGAAACTTCTCATATGGTCTGAATGCTACTATCCGACCGACATCCTAGATGTCTCTGTGGCGGATAGCGACTTGCATCACAGCAAGTACCGAGAGCGGCGACCCCTAGCCCAGGTGGACTAAACTAATGTGATTAAATATGATTTGAAGGAAACAACTACTCAGCGGGCAAATACCCCGACCTGCATTGAATTACACCTTCTAATCATGATAGATCGATAGCCAATATCATTTGTCAATTCCTAACTAGACATAGATCGATTTCGAACTTATTTGTTCTCATCAGTATGCCATAGGCTATTGGCTATCGATCTATCATGATTAGAATATGTAATTCAATGCAGGTCGGGGGTATTTGCCCGCTGAGTAGTTGTTTCCTTTAAATCATATTTTATTATTTATATATATATATATATATATATATATATATATATATATATATATATATATATATATATATATATATATATATATATATATATATATATATATATATATATATATATATATTACTATATTATTTGTTTAAAATTTTGACTTGTTCTCTATACTTATAAGGAATAGGATATGATTTGCTTCTAAAAGGCTTTGTTTCGTAAACTTCTAATTTATGTAAATAACCTTTTGCTACTCTATGTTCATAGTTTATAAGTGATTCATAATTTTGTAGTAACTGTTGTATGATATCGTCATATTCAGGAGGGTAGTTTATATTTGAACTATTCAAGGAACTATAATTATTTATTTTATACGTGGACGTTTCCACCATATTTTCTTTGGCAGTGTGACCCACTTAAGATCCGCAACACCCCTATATACTAGGGTGGTCCGAAAATGGTCATTTTTAAGAAAATGAGGAAATAAAAAATACAATACTCATCAAAAGTTGCCTTTTACTGTGTATGGTCTCTATGATTTTTTTTAGATTGTTAAAAAAATATCTTCAACCGTCTACCATCCCTATATTGACCTAAAAAAAAAAAAATTCAAATGAAAATTGCAATACTCCTCAAAAGTTATCTTTCACTGTGTATAGTCACTCTGATTTTTTTTAATTTTTAAAATGGTATCTTCAGCCCTCTATCACTCCTAAAATGGTATTTAAAAGTAAATTAAAATGAAAATCGCAATACCCATCTAATGCTGTGTTTCACTCCATATCCTACCTTTCATTAATTATATCAAATTTGTACTTTCGCTTCTTCGTAATAATAATAATAATAGTAATAATAATAATAATATTTAGTGGATACCTGAGTCTGAGACAATTGACACTAATCAAAGAATTTATTTAAGCCAACATAAAGAAATAATTTTAACTTAACATAAAACACAAAAGCATGCGCTCGTATTTTATTATATTATATTTCAAACGTTTAGGTAACTTTAAATTGTCCTTTATTTTTAAAAGTGGAAATAATCTCCCTTGATTTTATTCTTAAATGGAAGTCATCTCTAGATTCCGGACCTATAACTAAAGTAGATGACTCCGTAACCAATTTGACGCATCTCTCGACCGATTGAGTATGGCATGGAAATTTTGGAAAGTCAAATTCTGAAACAACACCATCTTTAATAAAACGCTTGGTATATCATCTGGTATATCAGCCAAAACTGGTGGTGGTGTTATATCGCACTCACTCCAGCAAATTAAATCAAAATATTCCGTAGCACTAAAGTTTAATTCCGGTTTAACAAAATATCTCACTGTTGTCGTCTGCTGATAGGCTTCTCTGGCTTTGAGAATTCTTCTTAAAGATAGTTCTCGTACCCACCGACGCGCGACGATTATCTCGTAACATACACAGAAGGAGATTCTCAGGGTGAATAAAATATGCATTTCTTTGAATCACTGTGTCTCTAATACTTTTTAGATCTTCTCTTAAGTACCGTGACAGTTCAATGGTTTTAAAAACATGCAAACTACCGTGTGTTGAATTTGGGTTAAGCTTTATGTGGAACCACATTGGCGCATATACTTTAATTATAAATTCGGCAAGATCTTTAAGGTTTGCTGTTGGCTTTTCAGTTCCAGTATAGAGGCGAAGTACTCTTGCCAGGATTACGATTTGCTAGATTTGATTGGAAGTCTCCACTTGATATGGCCTTGCAGATATCATATAGATACGATTGGTCTGAACTTAATTTACTAGATTGTATTGTCAATTCTGACAATTTACATTCAATTCTCGTAAAATTTGCGATTGGGAGACGTTCGCATTTTTCTAATAATTTTCCAATTTTTCCAGAGAAATCCCGTTGTAGCGCCATCTAGGAATTGGAATAAATGCCTTAAGGGTAACTCGTTGGCATGTAATTGGCATATGAACCATTGTAACGGACACTTAAGTTCAGTTTCCATATATCTTATTACACCATTTTTATGGCCAGTGTTTACAACAGTACCGTCACTGCCGATCGCCACTAAATTATCTAGATCTATATTATTCGTAGCTAAGACATCTATTATTGCTTTCTCAATCATCGACTGAGCCTTGCCTGTGATTGGAGTAACGTGACCTATGTACAGAGAATTCGGTTCTTCAATTAGGGATATATGTTCTTCTACAATAGTTCTCTTATAGAACCGGGTACCTTTTTTTCTTGCACTAAAGTTTTGTCCTTTCTTCCATCGAAGTAAAGACTGTTAATGTTTCTATTTGCAGCCTGAAACTCTTTACATACGATCAATCACTAACAATAATAATTTCCGAACAAATTTTGAAGCAGATGATAGGCATAATTTTGCACAACGAGTTAATCAGCGAGCTTGTATGTAGTTAGCAGATAGGCTAACTCAAATTGCTTTATCATCAAATAACAATCGGCCGTTAATGACTCCGGGTCACTCTGAACGACGTCAAACCACGTCAGACTCTCTTCGTCGTGTATCTTTTGCAACTGATGTTATGGATCGCAATCAAGAACAGCCTCTCATCGAAAGCGCTTCCTCTAGTATTGATCATGCTGGGTTTCGAAATTTGAATAGCACGACCAACGATAGCCATCCTCTCAGTGATGGGGATGTTGATTTGAGGGACGTGAAAATCATGATTCTGCTGGTATATCTCCTGAATATCACCGCCGCCGTGGTTGTTGTGCATACACAACTGGAGTCCCAGTTTATAAGTGGGATGTATCCTACGATGGTAATGGGAGCGTAACTTCTTTTATTGAGGAGGTAGAACAGTTATCTGATTCTAGAAATATTTCCAAAGAGCAGCTGTTTCATTCTGTTTATGAGATTTTAAGGGGGATGCGCGGGACTGGTACCTACCTAGGAAACCATCCTTCACCGATTGGGAGGATTTCAAATATAAGTTGAGAGAAGTTTTCCTTCCACTAAATTACGAAGACAACATTTTAGATGATATCAAGAGACGCACTCAAGGACCAGATGAAAGGTTGATATTGTATGTAACAAGGATGCAAAATCTATTTGAGAAGCTTACTGTGAAGAGGCCTCCAGAAGAACAAGCTGCCCTTATCAGGAACAATTTGTTACCGCATCCTCAAACTTCCCTAACGTTCCAGGAAACTAAAACAATTCAAGAGCTGTTGAATAAAGGTAAGGAGGCCGAGCAAATCCACTGGCAAGCACAACAGTATTGTACCCTACCGACTCAGCCTCGACTTGTTCAGGAGACTCATCCTACCGTATTACATAACAGACAAGTGCCTGTTAGAGCCATTTAATCACATAACCCTGAATCGAGAGCACAGTCCAGCCTTTCATGTTGTGGAACATTCCCAAACCACACAGCCACTCAATCGATTCAAAATTCTCAGCCGAATCAGCACTCTCAACCCGTACGACGTAAAGGTATAGTATGTTGGAACTGTAATCAGTCAGGTTACAAAAGAACAGTTTGCCCCCAACCGTTGAACTTAGCATGTTATAGATGTGGTCATGTAGGTTTCACAACTCGTACCTATCCAACGTGTTCAAAAAAATGCCAATCAGGGGAATTAGTTGGCCGAATAATGGCCCCTGCTTCAGAAATTTCGGCCTCAAAACCATTTAATACCTCCGACGTTGGAAAACAAGCGTTAATAAGCTACATAATTTCCCATGCAGAAGGGGATCAACGACCATATTTGGAAATCAGTATCTTAGGACACCCAATGCTTGGATTATTGGATTCTGGAAGTAGTGCCACATTGTTGGAAAACAAGGTGTGGACATTTTGTTACAATTAGGTCTAAAGGTGGACGATACGAAACAAATAAAGTGCTCTGTTGCCAATGGTCAAATATGTCCTAGTATAGGGGTGGTGAAAACGCCAGTGTGTCTTATGGACAAAGTATGTGTTCTCGATATTTTGGTCGTTCCGGAACTTTCTAGCAAACTTATTTTAGGGACGGATTTTTGGCACTTAATGGATATTATACCGAACCTAAAAAGAAATGTTTGGCATTTTGGAGAAGATTCCTTAGTTGAAGTTTGCGGTATTGTCGATGGAAGTAGTTTAACTGAGGAACAACATACCAGATTGGATATTTTATTGCACGAAAAATTTACTAAAATGTGTACTGGTCTTGGATATACCACTGTAGCTTATCATGAAATCATAATGAAAGAGAAAACTGCGGCCATTAAACAAAGGTACTATCCTGTCTCGCCGTTCAAACAACAAATACTTGACGAAGAAATTAAGAAAATGTTGGAATTAGATGTCATTGAACCCTCGAAAAGCCCATGGTCATCGCCGATTTTACTTGTCCCAAAGGAAGATAAGACCTACAGATTTTGTGTGGACTATCGTGCGCTTAATAGGGTCACTAAAAAGGACGCCTACCCTCTACCGTATGTCTCATCTATTCTGGACAGACTACGAGGAGCGCGATATCTTAGTTCAATGGATATTAAGTCAGCGTATTGGCGAACAGCCAAGAGTACACGGCATTCACAGTCCCTTCTAGGGGTCTGTACCAATTTAAGAGAATGTCCTTCGGACTGGCCAATGCCCCCGCTACTTGGCAGCGATTAATCGATAGGGTGCTTGGGGTTGATCTAGAACCCTACGTTCTAGTTTATCTGGATGATATTGTAATAATATCTCCAGACTTTAATACCCATCTGGACATACTCGGTAAGGTGTTTGATAGGCTTAAAATGTAAGTTCTGTCGCCCATCACTTCGTTATCTGGGATTTGTTGTTGATGCAAAAGGACTGCATGTTGATGTGGAAAAAATGGAGGCTATATTAAAAATTCGACCTCCTAAAAAACCCAACTGAGATTCGTAGGTTTTTAGGTATGGCCGGCTGGTACCGAAAATTCGTGCCAAATTTCTCTACAGTGATACCTCCTTAACGAAACTCACTCACAAAAAGGTTCCTTTCGTATGGACGGATGAATGTGAAAAATCTTTCAAGCACATTAAAAATTCTCTTATTTCTGCCCCCATACTAACCTGTCCAGATTTTTCCAAACCATTTACCCTTCAGACGGATGCGTCCTCATATGGGTTAGGAGCTATTTTGACGCAGGAATTTGAGGAAGAAGAAAAGGTGATCTGCTTTCTGTCCAGGTCACTGACCAAGAAAGAGCGCAACTATTCTACTACAGAGCGGGAATGTTTAAGCGTTATATGGGCGGTCGAGAAACTACGCCATTACTTAGAATGCACTCACTTTACCATCGTCACCGACCATGCTTTTCTAATCTGTCTTAATCGTCTCAAGGACCCTATGCGAGATGGGCCTTGCGATTACAGCCTTTCCTATACCATAGTTCACCGCAAGGGCAGAGACCATATCGTTCCAGATTTTCTTTCCAGAAGTGTGCCAGTTTCCGTAGATTTGGTTAATATACATACTAATCCTATTGCTGACTTTACTAATACATCTGATATTTGGTACCGGAAGATAATAGAGAAGATTGACAGTAAACCTGATAAATTCCCTCAATGGCGAGTAGAAAATCAGGTAATATATAAGTATGTCAAATGTGCCATACCCGAACTGTCAACGGAATCTGATTACTGGAAGATCGTTGTTCCCAAGGACAAACGAGAAGAAATCATCCGAAAACATCACGATGATGTTAGAGCTGGTCACGTAGGTAGCTACAAAACTTACTGGAAGATCCATATTCGTTTCACCTGGCCTAAAATGCGTGCGGATGTAGCCAGATATGTTAAGGCATATCAGACTTGCCCTCAACACAAGCCAAAGCAAAAATCTGCAGCGGGCTCATGGGATCTAGACCCAAAATAGATAAGCCCTGGCAGATGATTAGCTTGGACTTCATGGGTCCATATCCTAGAAGTAAAAATGGCTATTCTTATCTATTATCTGTCTGTGATTACTTCAGTAAATATGTTGTGTTTTATCCCCTTCGGACAGCCACTTCAAAAGCTCTTTGTCGATTTGTGGAAGACATTATCTTTTGTGTCTACGGTGCGCCCCAATTCCTTATCTGTGATAACGGCAAGCAGATGAGAAGCAAAGAATTCCAGAGTCTGTGTAACAGATATAACACTAAATTGTCCTATACGGCAAATTATAATGCTAAAGCTGACCCAGTCGAGCGCTACAATAAAATAGTAAAGACCATGATCTCCTGTTATCTAAAAGAAAATCATCGGCAATGGGACGAAAATATAGCGACTATCGGATGTGCCATAAGGACTTCTAAAAGTGAATCGACAGGCTTCACTCCATACTATCTTAATTTTAGCCGAGAATATATTAGTAATGGGAATGACTACAATTAACTTCTACAAGATCCTAATGCAGAACATAATGTGGAAGGTGAAGTAAGGAAACGTATTCTAGGTTTCCAAAAGTTGTACGACATGGTTAAGGAAAACCTAGTTTCTGCTCAGGAAAGAAACAGAAAAGTTTACAATTTACGAAGAAGACATGTTCATTATAAGGTCGGAGATCGCGTTTGGCGGAAGAATAAAATTTTGTCCTATGCAATTAGGAACATAAATGCCAAATTGAGTCAAAAGTTCACGGGTCCTTTTACAGTAAAAAGGAAAATAGGTAATTGGACATATGATCTGGTGGATGTTAAGGGGAAAATTTACCGGTATATGGCACGTACAGGACCTCAAGCCTACGTGGGATCCTCTAAACGATGATAAAAGCAACTAACTTAAATATTTTGTTACCGATACACCTTATCTTTCTATCGATAAATTTTTTTTGAAAATTTACCTCTTTTCAAGGAAAGGGGAAGTGTAACGGTTTCGTTTTTTTTCTTCTACTTAAGGTAGAGGTTAAATTCATATTTTAAATTTTATTCATAGATTATCTAAAATAGCGGCATGGTGTATTATGCGTTACCTACCTAATTTAATTTAGGGCGTGGAAGTATTAATCCGTTCACTTAATATCACTGATAGTAGCTGAAATATTGTCCACTTTTACCGTGATTCATGATATGCACCTTCTTCATAGGTGCCCTCAGAGAACGGACCGTTTGTAAATTCTATTACCGCGATACCCGAGCGATTCGAAATAAATGGATATATGCCCCTTATTGGGAATAATTATTTCTCTGAACCCCTGGTGGTAGTTCACTCGTAATCGGCATTTAATTCTCTCACATCCCTAATTCCAGCCCAGTGACCTGATAATTCTACCCACTATTTCAATGTTCGATATCCTTATCATTTTAATCTTTGGTAACTTTTGTTTCTGTTTCGGTGGCAACTCCTCTTGTTCCCTCCAATCTATTTTTTTTAATAAGTGAAAAAAAAAGACAATTGGGTATGTAGTGGAGACCTATTGATGAAAAGTGCTTTTGTGGAAATTGTCCGCGCCCTAATTGGGATTTATTCACTTTTCATTGCTTTATCTTGACTTTTCATTTACGGATTCCTGTGTTGTGGAGGAATTGAATATTTGTGGATAGTCGTACCTTTTGGGATTAGTACGTTTCCACGAACGTATGTTGTATCAAAAATAAAACCAACTGTGTGTTTGAAGGTGACTTCTTCAAGTCGTCCACTACGTCTACCAGTTTTTTTAAATACATGTATATTACAGTGTGGAAATTAAGTAAAGCATAAATTCGGTAATTTCGTTGATATTAATTTTTTTTAGAAAATCTCGAAGGGGTATAGCGATCTTAACTTCGGCAAATATTTTTAGTCTAATTTAAGTTTCTTATGTCATTTATTTTTAAGTTATGACGTCATCGACGTTTTTTTTAAATGACAACCTATATTTTTTATTATTGATTTTGGTAGTAGATTTTATTTTGGTTCCGACCGTATAAAATTTTCAATATGTTATTATTTGAAAAAAATCGAGAAAAACAGTCTTAAAGTTCAAATAATAAAAATTCATTAAATTGGGTAAATTTATCTAGTTGCCTAAGTTTGACGGAAAGTTATCGACGGCACATTCGTTTTTATTTGAAATTATACAAATAGTTGAAAAATTGAACTAGAAATTTAATATCTGCTCAATTCAAAGTTAGTAATAACGATAACTTCGTGAACCAAACATTAGTATAAAAAGAAACTAAATTGCTTAACCAGAAAAAATCTATCAATATCATCAAACACAAAAAATAAGCTCAGAAATAACGGTTGTTAAATTACATTTACACTAAATGTTCAAATTGACGACCATGTACCATTTGACAATACCCAAGACGATTATAAAATTCATTTCTCACATTCTGAATGGTTTGAGGCGATATTAACCTAATCTCATGTTGAATTCTTTTCCTGAGATCATCTAAATTATTGGGTCGATTGTTGTACACTTTACTTTTTAAGTACCCCCATAAAAAGAAGTCTAATGGCGTTAGATCAGGAGACCTTGGCGGCCATTCTATCTGACCTCTTCTCCCTATCCATATTGCTGGGAGAACTTGGTCCAAGTAGTGTCGCACAATAATTGCGTAATGAGGCGGAGCGCCATCTTGTTGTAACCAAATGGTATTATTTGGTAGGTCAGGGTTATTTGCATTGGGGAATAATGCAGCTAATGCAGGCATCAATTCCAACTGTAAAAATTGCAGGTATCTATCGCCAGTCACATTGTTTTCAAAAGAATGGACCTATAATTCTGTCACCAATAATTCCTGCCCAAACATTAACTTTTTGAGGATATTGGGTATGACTTTCCTGCATCCAATGGGATTGTCCTCCTAGCCCAATATCCACAATTCTGTCTATTGACATGGCCATTTAAACAAAATGTTGCTTCATCCGAAAATAAAACACGCTGGAAAAACATTAGATCGCGGTTGCAAATGTCCATCATTTGTTCGCAAAACTCTTGCCTATGATCAAAGTCATCTTCTGTCAACTCATGAACCAAGTGCACCTTATATGGGTGGAATTTTTGAACTTTCAAAAGTTTTAGAACTGTTGTGTGGCTTATATTGTGGTTCAAAGCAATGCCTCTACTAATTGAATGTGGATTGTTTTCAATTTCTAGTAGCACATCAAGTTGTGCATCTTCATTTAATGTCGCCAGACGTCCAGTTTTTGGAATATTCTTTACAACGCCATGTTCCCGAAATTTTTTTCAATCCTACTAATTGTTGATTGATTTATGGGCTGATCCGGGTATTTTTCTCTAAAAAGATGACACACTTCTTGATGTGTTCTAGCTCCCCAGACAGCTCAAGATCTCCCTCAGGATAACCTGTTTTAGTCCCGGTGATCCTGATTTTGGATTATCCCACAAAATTATCCCCAGGTCATCCCAAGGACAACC
>JANEYF010002043.1:0-32300 GCA_029963845.1 Rhamnusium bicolor | reverse complement strand
CCAGTGCAATATTCCGAATTGAAGCAATACAGAGTACTTGAACGTCTCGTGGTTGTCTCTGATGAAAAGGGAGGAAATCAATCGATGGAGTTATCACGTGATAGAATACACAGAATCGCAGAAAGTCTGGCCAAAATATATCAAGGTCGGTCACCTGTCGAATGAATTAGTGACATATTAACACAAACACACGCACATATAGATGGGTTTTCTATCCAAAAGAAAATCCACAAACGCAAATAAAATGAATAGTACTTTTCTGATCCCATGACGCCATATATGTTTTGTATTGATTTTAGTTCATTCTTTTTAAAAATCTTAACAAATGATTGGTTCATTTAAAATTAATATAAAATTCTATATTGAAATTTACATGGTGTCATAATAGGAAAACTGCTATCTATAATATCTTCAGAAATTCCATAATTTGGAGCTACTTGAACAATATTAGGTTTCCAAGTGTTAACAACAAATTTAATATGTAGAAATTAGAAGAAGGACTTCAATAGTTATATGAGACAATTTGTTTTTGTAATCTAATAGTTCAAGTGCATTTTACAATTTTTTCAACTGATAAAATAAATCAAAATGAATGACAGACACAAAAACAGAATATAGATTATGTCTAACAACTATACCCTATGATGAATCCTGCCTAATGGAAGAAGTTACCACACAAATGTTGCAAGCACTTACAGACAGTAAATGCGACAATATACCGTATCATAGCTGATAGGTACTATTATTAATTATAAATATTATTAAGCTGGTTAGTACAATCGACTTGATTATTGCCAAAAAGATTACCAGAACAACTAAGCGGAGCAGTAAATTTTAAACAAATCGCGCGATCAATCTATATTATGAATTACATCCTGAAGATACAGAAGAAGTAGATAACCTGTAGAATATTTTGGTTGAAATCAAATATTTTATTGAATATAAGTTGTAGGAGAAGAAAAAAAACTGAAGAAATGTAAAAACGATTTTTTATTGATAGAGAAATCAAAAACAGGAAAAATCTGTGGCTCAATGCTAAATGCGTAGTCTACAAAACCGAGGGTTCTGACTCCTGACTATGCATAGATGTATAGGGGTTAAATTACCAAGATGGTAGCACAGTTGGCTAAAGCGTTGATACGTGGCAAAACATGACTTAGTCCTTCTCATTGTCTCACTAGTTCTAGTCTCAGCTGGGGCATCTGGCAAATATCTGCAGGGAATGGTTATTGTGTGTGTCTGTCTTGGTTGGGTGGTGGAATAGTAAATGTGCCAAACTCTATGCCGGACGTTATTCAACCTAATGTTGTTACAAAAAAAAGAAATAAACGTTGAACAATATACTCGGTGGTCCACACCAGAACTCTTACCATATAAATAATACTCGATTGCTACCTTGTGCAAAAAGTGCAAAAAGTATATAGTGCAATAAAAAAATTTACAAATTGTTGATAATAATTATTGTAGGAGTAATATCAAAATATGCTGCATCTGTTTAACACAGCAGTTAAACAACATCACTATGGGGGGATTGGAAGACTTGAAAACAAGACATGTAAATTTTTTAAAAATATCACCTACCCCATATTTTTGGTTTATGATGCACTTAAATCTGATTAATTTTCAGTAACCAAGTTGTCGTTTTAATATTTGCACATTTCTGAAATTATACTTTATCTTCATTGCATTTGTCATATGATCAACCAGGTCATGGTGTTCCATTCAAACTGCTGGTTGTACAATTGAAATACGTTTTAATTTGCAGTGAACTTCAATAATTGAAGATGTTTATCATGTACCACTGGTCTATAAGATCAATGGCGGTTCGTGGGTCAAGAGATATGGAGGTCAATTAGAAAAGTTTACTGTATTACCTACCTTTTAAAAGTGATTTAAATTCCAAGTCGATCCCTCTGGTCTTTTTGAGATGCAAAGTGGTCAATTACTTTTTCATTAAAGTCTTTTATCTTCTTTATTAATGCCCTGTCTATGGTAAGCATAGCTAAAGAAGATAACCTTTCCTGACTCATGGTATTTCTTAAAAATGTCTTTATTCTTTTTAAAGGTGAAAAAACAACGTTCACTTTCGACGGTAGTCATAGGAAGAGTACACAAGATTTTTAACAGTTTGACACTTTTAGAAAAAGTATTGCACAAATTATTGTTAATAAAAAGCTGTAACAATGCAACTACACCTTCACTATTGGATAAATCTTCTCAGCTTTGTAAATACTTCTAATTATTCAGGTTTAAGTTTCAAATGATTTATGACTGGATACTCCGTTTTAACTAATTTAAACATATCTTGAGGAAAGCTTTTTTTATAATCTTTAAATCGATCTCGTGAAATAACTAAGACACTGCTAAATGATAACTGAAGCCAAACCTGTTTTTGATCTCAGATGTAATTATATCACAAACTTCTAATGAAATTCTCCTTTTGATTCTTCCGTTTTACATCTCTGGGCAGACTGCATGGATGTCTCCTCCAAATAATTATTCAAAATTTTGTTTCAGATGATTAAAAACGCCAATACACTTATTTACAATTATGACATCGATATTACATTTTTGTAATTGATTGAACAATAATACACAATGAGGCATAACTAAATAAAAAAATTTAACCCAGTAAAGAAAATGTTCATTTTGTAAGTAGTTTTTAAACCAATAGCTTGGTTTGGAGTGTTGTTTTTCTGATTCATTATCAATGATTTTTTCTAAACAATCTAATAATTCTGTTCGATAGGTATAAACAGTCTCTATGCACTTTGTATTAAATTCCATCGTGTTGGGGCCGCTTTAGGTAATCTCACCTTAACAACATTATCCAACACGGCTGTTCTTTTGGCGATTTTCCAAAGAATAAATAAAGCTATGTAAAATTAGCAAAAAACTTTTTTATGCTTTTATCCTGACTTGATGCTTTTTGTGAAATTAAATTTTGTTCTTTTTTCTTATTAAGAGATGTTTGCTTTATCGTCATATTAGGTTTTGGACGGCCACCACTTTGAATTTCACTCGATCGTCATAACCCAACTTGGCACCGTCCATCTTTCAGTTTTAATATATTTTACAACACTCATATTTAATAGTAAACACCAAAAACATTGTTTTACTTAATTTCACGACAAGTAGAGATTCACTAATAAAATGTTCACAAATAAAAACATTAAAAACAACGCGACAGAATTTACCGACCAACGCGTACCTAGTCAGCATTAAGACTGCTCTAGTGAACTTCGTGTGTTACCGTTTTCGTAAAATGTGTCAGGGACTTGACCCCGCCAGTGTTTTCTGTCTCTTTTACTTTCTGACGATTCGCGCATATGTCTATTTCACTTTAAATCGTTGTAGAATCGGTCCGTAGCTAGCTTTGGGGACACAAGTTGTGGATTGACCCAAGATTTTTAAATTCTGTAAATGAATAATGTAATGAATATGAATGTGTAGGGCTCCCAGTGCTCGGCGGGGATACGAAATCCTGCGATCCCAGTATTTGAATAGTGTTTGTTTTTGAGGTAATAAGCAACTAGCTGGTTCACTTGAGAAAACTGATTTGTATGACTTTAAATAATGATGTATTCGTGGACTGTACATAGCCTCATTCTACTTGTAACACTGAGATTACAATGTCTCCAGGCAACTGACTTAATCGACCCACCTCGTTGTCAAGTTTCTTGAAAAGAGTCTTGGATATTAAATATATAACATACAAACACAGTACAATCTTAACAAATAGTATTGTGCATAGAATGAACTAAAACTTTTAATATATTTTTTAAGATATTAAAATATACAATCTTATATATTTTCAAACTTGAGCAGCTCTATTTTTTTATTTGTATGTGGGAGGTCATTGGCCAAATGACCCTATAGAAGAACCGCCAGTATATAAGATGACTGATAAAACCGTTCAAAGATCGTTTAATTCTTGAGAAAAATGGAATGTGTATATAACTTTTGATTTAAGCAGAAACATATACCATAAATCGATATTTCCAAAGATATTTTTAGCTATGATTTTGACAAAGTGAGGATAATTGAAGAGTTGTCTTATTGCCATTTAATTTATTAACTATTGTGACAAAGTATATATTTCAGTATTTACACTTATTTTAAGTTATAAATTAGTTTAAAATTCTCACTTTTCAATAATGAATTTTTCGAGAGAAGAAATGGTCAATATATGGCTTATGTTATGGATGCGAATTATTGAAATTGTTTGTTATCAACTTGAATTTATAAGGGCGATATCCGGAAAGGAGGCAGCCCTCTAAAAAAATATTTCGATATGTTAATGGAATGATTTGACAATATGGGGAAGTGAAATATGAGAAAATGGTTAGACCAAAACATGTAGTAAATGAAGAAAACAAAAGTAATGCTTTTGAGCCTGACTGTCAATCCTCATCACACTATAAGAGAATTGGCAATTGAAAATAATATTGGCCGATCTTCAGTTCATTGAATCTTGTCAATGGGCACAACAAAAAAAATTTTTTGACTTTTTTTTGTCGATGCAACGTTTCACAAAATTGAGGATTATGTGATACGACCACATTTTTGATGGACGTTTGAATGGTCAAATTTATAAATAATCTTTGCAAGACAACTTGGGAGCATTACTGGAGGATGTCCCCAGCGGTGGCAGCTGATGGATTTAGGTTATACCATATCTCAATATTGGAGCATGGAATCCAAACAATATTTTAAGACACGATTATCAGTACTGAATGAAGAAGTTTTGCAAAAGAAAATTGAAAAAAATGTTGAGAATAAAGTTACAATAATGCCCAGATTACTTCTAGACCATTAGTAAAATCTTTGCAAACTATTTTTTTTTTATTTAATTTAAGTTCTTCATTGTGTAAATCTCAAGCGATGAAGACAGTATGGTGTACATCCCATTAGAAGGTAGTATGGAGAGTTTCACCGTTTGCACAAATAATTGGGAAAATATCCAAAGGGGTTTTTCTAGTACCTTAGGATGTCTGCAGACACATTTGAATTATTACTGAACAAAATTAAAGAGACGCATTGAGAAACATACTACAAATTTTGGGAAAACAATTTCTTGCGAAGGAAGACTAGTGGTAACAATAAGGTAAATAAAATAGTGGAAATAGGTAACTTTATTTAATGTTAAGTACCTACAAAAATATTCTATTTAATTTTATATATTTATTAAGAATTCAGATTTGACTATGTAGTATCTCCTGATTCCGCTATACAGGGTGTTTACAAACTTGGGGAATTATTTTTTGAGGATAAGTACATCTTGATATAATAAATCGTATAGTGCATAAGAAAACCTTAAATATTAGAAAAAAATAACTGACCTTTCTCAACAAAAAAGTGCGAACATGTTGAGAACTGCTGGAATCGAAGGTGAATGTCCTGTGCCAATGCACAGCATATTTCACAATAACTGTTCCATGTTGCCATATCCTTCATCACACAAAACTTTGTTGCTGTTGAACACGAATGAAAATGGATAGTTTATTTCCTCCTATACAATCCGATTAGACGTACGGTTTGCTTAACGAATGAACGCACACATACTTAAAGTTGGATTGTCCCCTACCAAATTTAAAATGTTTCCTTCAGCGTTGAAAGGCATAGCAGGACCTCATATCATGTCTTCGACGGGGCCGTAACTCACAAATATCGTGTGATCGTTGCACAAAGGTTACAAATCATGCAGTATTTGGTGTATTCCTATTTGAAAAATGTTCCACGCACAGCCGATGTAATTTGACATGTACCATATGTAGATATTAACATCCACAAGTTCATTATTACTGTTACTATGAAAAAACACTGTAAAACGAACCGAACGAAGATTGAAAACAAACACTATTAAATAACAATTCTACTACAGAATTTTGTGACTCCATATTTACATAGTAACTTTTTAACACTATTGCTCCACAAGCAGTGTAGCCAACATTAGTTGCTCTCTCTAAAATTTCAGTTAATCTAAGTTGTTTTACGGTAACACTGCATAAGTAAAAGCATAATTTCATTTAATGTAGCCTCCGTAAACCTACATAGATTAACTGAGATCTGCTAGAAATAATGCACCTAATATCTCCCATCCACGAATTTCTTAATATTAAGAAATTCGTGCTTCCATCTCAAAAATAGGAGTACTCTGCGCATACTCGATTTGTGGATCACCAATCACCGTTCCTTGTTTATACTGTCAATTCTCTGTTTTGAGATTTGTCATTTTGTTTTGTTTTGTTTTGTTTTCAGCAGAATATTTTTGTGTTCTATCTTCTATTTTTCAGTTTTTTTTTGCGGCACAGTAATGAAAAAAGTATATCGAATTTGTGTTTTATGTAAAAACTGAAAACAAACTCATCTGGCAGAATTTCACGTGACATTTCACAGGTTAGAAATTGTTTTATTTTTATTTTGTTCAAACATTGTCAGTTAAATCCAACAATCGGCATTAAGTATATGTATGTATTTAATAGAAGAATTTTAATCGTATAGGTTTCCCAGTGACAACGAGAGCCAAAATGTGTGGATGGATACAAATATGTATATGAGGTTTTTCAAGTACAGACATCATAAATACACTATTCATATGGTCAGAACATTTATGAACGAAGACTACATGGATCCAAAACCCAAGAGTCTGGGAAACCATTACAATCGAGAGAGGGAGGTTTTCCATCCATAGCTGTGCCCTATCCAATCACGACAATGGAAGTTTTAAGAGCACAAGATACAGTATTTACTATTAAGATAGCAGTATCTGGAGTCTTGTCAGGTTAAAGAAATTGATAATTTTCATCCTATGCAATTGGTCCTTTGAAACAATAATTTTATATCACATACAGTCCAAAGCGTATCGACAACTAAATTGAATAAAGCAGCTTGTCTCAGTTTTTATCTTAGTGGAGGGCATTTTACCAATATTTTTAATACAATAATTTAATCTGTGCTTTTATTTTTTTAAGGTATCTTAATTATAACGTAAAATAATTATGACCATTAAAATTTCTTAAAACTGGATCCCGTCCCATATAAATATTGAGCGGGTTTCTTGGTCGATTGATAGATTGTGGATGTAATAGTTATAACCACCTTTTCAGGTATTTGGCATGACACGTATAATATCGAGAGTGTAATATATTAAATAAAATTAAATTAATTATCAAAATTTTAATGCCTCGTGCTAAAAGCTAGATAATATTCAAAGAAAAACATTCATTTATAACGTATGAGGTATATTACAATATTTAATTTTCTTTTTAGTCTTCCCTGCCATGTACATTAGAAGGTCTGGTTTCCCAAAAATCAAGGAATAGAAGACAGAAAGTACCCTCAAGAAATATGGCGATTTGCGGAATTCTATTCTTCTACAGCTTACAACTATGTTCCTAGACTTGAGAAAATCTGTTACCCTATCTGATAACAAAGTTCTTGTGCAGCTTTAATAGTGACAACTAGTTAGCATGCTATATCATAGTTTTTATTAATTTAGGAAGTTCGAGTTAGATAAGTTCGACTATTAATATTTTTGGTGTCTTAATCTTTACCTTGAAATTGTTTAAGAACACATTTTATTAGTTTGGCTTTTTTACATACTTTTTTTATACATATAACTATTTTTAAATGGTAGCTAAAACATTATTTACTAAATTCAGTCATATGAACTTCGCAAATTCCACTAATCAATTTGAAATTACTGTTTGGCTGTAAAAATGATTTGCAATAAAACATATAACTTTGTATGAGTCATTAGGTATTTGCATTATATCATATTTTCAATTTACTGCTCCTAAAGGGCCCATTGTGGCCTATTTGCCTTATAAAATAAGTAGCTACTACTGCTACTACTACTATTATTTCTGCACTAGTCCACATTGTATTTCTCTTTTATTAATATGAGAAACCGGGAAAGATATCACTTGTAAACACCCGCTTGAAAATATAAAAAAAATATGATTTGCGTTAAAAATTAAAAACATTTTGTTTAGTTTTATTCTAGACTAAATACAAGTAACTGTCATGGCACTTAAAATATAACTTTATAGGTACCGAATATCTTAACAGTGTAAATATTTACAATTCTAAAATGTACTTAATACATTTGGGATTAAACTAATAAAATTATTTGCATAATTGATAAAAAAAGTATCGTACTTTTTTTTATTAACCATAGTTTTATTTACCTACAAAACTTTATTTTATAACCAACTTTCTGAATATTCCTCATATACACGATTAAAACATTTAAAAATACCTAGGTATACCTGCATTTGCGCAAAGAACCCTTGCAGTACTAGTCGAGGCAAAGAAAGAGACGCTCTGTTTCACTGTTTCCTGTGTAAAAATTAGGTAAATACCATAGACAGCATATATGTCTGTGGTAAATACTCATTCTTCTAATACACATAGGCAAAACCGAATTGTATGCAACCCGCAAGGGTGTAGTATCTCTCAACACGTTGAATAAATGGCGAGTTTGAAGTATTTATTTTTTTTATTTTCTTTATCTTAAATGTTTTATTAAAATTTATGTAGATTAATTGATCTTTAATCTTTTAAGAGGTAAAAGAATTATGAAACTGTTTAGTATTTTTTTGATTATTTAATAACCTTTAAAAATCTATTAAAACTTACTTATGCTTTATGAAACAATATTTGAAATCTATTTTAACATATTTTTAGATGAAATAATAAATGATTATACTAGATTAAAATAAATTATTGGAAACAGAATTAGGAAAGAGGTAATTTGTCAAAATAAAAAAAAACTAGATTGTACACACTTGCTTTTTATTTCTACAAAGTAAACATAATATTTATAACATTTATACAAAAAATATAATACATACATAAAAAAATGCAATATTCAGGTACAGAAAATATATTAAAAAATGTTTTTATCTATATTTATTAACAATTTTTAAACAATAGTAATTTAGAAATTGTTTGCCTAATGGTTGCTGATTTTTTCATGTAATTCAATATTTAATAGTCTCGAATGATGGTGTATTCGGCATTTTATGAAAATTTCCATTACTTTTCTAATGATTTGGGTTTCACGCAAATCCTCAGAACGGAATTGGCCAGGTAGCTTAGTACAAAATCCTCAACTCTTTTTGAAAAATATTTAATGGCTGTATTTATTAGTTGCTTTTTAATTAAATTTTCTTTTCCAATGAAACATCAGAATTGTTTCTCAGCAAAATTTACGATTTTGTATGTACTAAACCACCTAGACTCACAATATTAGTAAATTTTTTAAAATCTTCAGAAATACTATATTTATGATCAATAACTATGCTGTCTTTTTTTAAAAGTAATATTTCGAAGCAATGGTTACATGTACATCGATTTACAAGACTATGGACAATATAGTTAGTTGATATGATAGGAACAACCTTAACATTAATCCTAATCTAATTCATTAATCCTATCTAAACTTTACTATTTGGTACATAAAGTGTATTTGGCACACAGATGTTAACCATTTCCATGTGCTTTAGATGCATTAGTATGTGTGTACAGAAAGAAAAAATTTGGTGTACTTACATACTAGAAAAGATAAAAAATGCATATGAATCTAAATAAAATATGAACTAGATAAACAATGGTTAAGCTACTATTGCACGAATATGTTTACTTACATATAAAATTTAAGTAATGAATGCATGAAAGTTAAAAACTATGCAAATGCATACTATAACTACTATTGCGTAAATATGTTTACTTTATAAATTATAATATAGACATATTAAAGTGTTTTCAATCACTATCAATGTCCTCAAAAATGTCAGTGTTTTCTCTCCCAGTGATAATGACTGCCATATGTTCGGAGACAATAACTTTCTTTTTCTTATGCAGCTTTTATTATGGTGACTGTGCGTTTAACATAGTTGACTTTTTATTATGCTACTATCAGCTCTTTCTCAAGTATGTTACACATCCCTACCTTTGAGCACTTTTTTATCATAAAAACGTTTTGCAATTCAATTGGCAATTGCATGGAGGCAATAGTTCATGCTCAGGCACTCTGTATCGATGAATCTACTATAAAGAATTTATTGGGTACTGGCAATTGAGTAATCAAGTTATCTTTAGAGGCCAATTCTGGATACCCTATATTATGTTCCTTTAAATAAGTTTGCATGGCCTCTTTCTCTGAAGATTTTATAGAAAATTTGTTGACTTGCCCACTGTGGTAATTGGCATTATCTTCCAGATTTAAAAATTAAGCTTGCTCCCTCAATAAATCCTTTTCCTGTACCAGCATGAAGTACAATATGCCTACAACAAAAAGCTATGTTATGCCTAATGAGTAATGTTCCAAATTAATTATGCACGCCGGAAATAATTTGCCTAAATTACAAAAACAGTACAGTATAAAACAACATTGTTCTTTCCAAGATATCAAACTTAGTTCTCTAGTTAGTTAAACAGAGATATAAAGAAACTATTAATTTAATCTTACTTTTACTAAATTTATACTGCACTTTAATTTCAAAACAGTGCATAGGAAGCTTTCGGTCAAGCTCGTGCAGCCCTCTACATATAAAATGTAACTGTGATTTACCACAGCACAGCGGCCAGCAGTGCAATTGATTTGATATCAAGAATAGAGATGCAATCCATGTTCTCCCCTCTACACCGAAGAATGTAAGAGTTTCAACTTGGATACAGCCTTATGTAGTGTGCAAATATAGAAACACAGTAATAAAAAAATTAAATTTTGATTATTACAAAATATGGAATCAACTTCATTTTCTATAAAAAAAATGCTAATAAGTTACCTTGATCGATCTCCTTCCTATAACCCTTTTGGCAGATTTAACATTGTCATCTTTCCATGATTTTCTTATGGAAAAAATCCAAGCGTTGCGCGTTGTCAAGAAAAACATAGTTTTTCTTGAAACACTCAGTTTTTCATTTTCCATATATGGCATCAGAAAGCGACATCCGACATGTACTATATTGGGTTTCTCCATTAAATCTCTTCTGGATCATCATTTATAAAAAAAAATATTTTTTTAAGATTCGGAAAATTCTGCTCTGCACTGCTGGACAACATTCGATTGTCCAATTCTATCTTCAAGGAAAACATGGAAATAAGAATACTATTATTTAATTCAATACAATTTTGCCCTAGATTTGAGTACCTAGTTGTTTTAATATTTTCTATGATAAAATGTATTTGAAGTATTGTGCTTGATTTTTTAGGTACCTAAAACTTTTATACTAACGTATTCAGATAATAATGACAGTATAAAATACTTATAAAAAAATGATAGCTATTTATTACTGTTATCACATTTTGAAGGTTTGAAGGGATGCTGATGTAATACTCAATAATTTTTTTTTCTAAAAATGTATAAAAAAATAAATAGCCAAACAAAACTGGTGTATGCAAATATAGGTAGCAGTTTGAAATTTCATTTTCAATCAGATTATTTTCAACATTCAGTTTGAGGTGTTATGTTACAGTTTATTTAGAAATTAGGCAGATATAAAACTGTACAAAAAAAGTGACTTCATAAGCTAGGCAGTGTTTAAGAAAAAGATAATACTTACTTTTAGCGTAAATGTCTGATTTCCATCCTTACAGTCTCTAGTATATCATCAGTTAAAGATCTAGTTCATTTTCTTGTCAGGGGTTGATTAGACGTTTCAGTGAGTCCATCTTTGCATAGTTCAATAACTGACCGAAACATGCCTACACACTCTGCTGTAATCTAGGTTAAAAATATAATAATTAAATTATAGCTAACTTTACAATATTTTGGATAACTATTTATTTATTGCTACTGTATGCGGAGAAAAAGATGTAGCATCAAAAATAAGTCATGCCATGAAAAATGTCTAGTATGTACGTAGTAGAAATTTTTTTTTAATAATTTATTCCTTGCTTTTTATTCGTATGTACGTAGTAGACAATTTTTTTTAATAATTTATTCCTTGCTTTTTTATTCTCAAAAAATTATACCAATATGTCCTAATTCCAAATTTGCATAGTTATAGTTACTTTATCTCAATTATACTTATTTCAATGGTGCTGAACTGTGGGAATTTGGTTTTAAAGAAGAGAAAGACATTCGACAGCATCACTTGAGCCACCTCGTTTCCCTTTAAAACTAGATTTTTCGGTTAACCTAAAATATCATTAACAGAAAATTTTCTTTAGAAATGAATGTGCTGCACTTTCTCACAGCTCATAGGGAAAAAACACATTTCTCTTCATTAAATTTGATTCATACATCATACAGCACTTCTTTACTTTACTTAGAAATAGGTTTATTGTGTAGAAACAGAATGCTAGAAAAGCAAAAACATAAAAGGTATAGAGAAAATCACTTAATACCTCGTCAAAAAAATTCAGTGACTTATTGTCACACTAGTGTTGAAGTTTCGACATAAATCCTTAAAATACGAGACCATATTTTACAATTAAAAAATATAATCAACAATTATCTTAAAACTTATCTTCTTTACTACGTTGTCACGTAAAGTTCCTTGGTCACTTTTGTTTAATATAACGTAATTGTAAGTAACACTATAACACAATCCCACTAAACGAATCACAAAAATACATAAAACAACGAGGAAAAGCAATAATATCAGAGACATTGTCTCTGATAATATCAATACACAAAACGGATCGAGGTTAGGTAAAATATTTTCTTTTGTTATAACAAGCGCTGCAAACTTATAATTCCCTAAATTACAAACATGATCGCCAACTATAGCATTATTAGTAAACTATTATGATTTTTGGAATAAACGAGTATTTCGTTCTGGGATCTCAGTTAATCTATGATGTTTTACGGTTACACTGCATAAATAAAACGGATAATTTCCTTCGACCATAAAACATGGTTGAAGATAATTTCATTTGGTATAGCCTCCGTATGCGTAAAACTATTTAGATTAACTAAAATCTCAGTTAGAAAGAACGCACCTATTTACTTTTTGCAATGAAGTGTAATAAATAAAGATAGCATTAGCACAAACAAGGTATGTTAAAGTGAGCTAACTATATTCGTTTATTGCAAAAATCATAATAATTTTATAAATGATGCTATAGTTGGCAATCGTTGTTTTACAAGTCTGCAGTTTGCAGTGCTGACCTGTTCGTGTCTGTGAATTATGTTTTGTCATTTTTAAAGTTGCGTGAAAAATGTACCACACAAAGTACTTAAACGTATTGCTTTTGTTTGTGCATAGAGAAACTAAAGATAAAATGTTTGTCTGTGTGTTCGTGTAATTTTGAACTGAACATGCATCGAATTGGAAACGCAGGGTAGTTTCGACTCCCATCCATTGAACTCCATACTATTCGTAAGTATGGAGTTCAATGCCCCATCAGCTGTAATCGAATAGCACAAATGTGGTCTAGTTAACAGAACGTGTTATTTTAAGTGTATTATGAAGTTTGAAAAACTAATATTAATGGTTATTTAATATTTAAAACAGTTCTTATTGTTTTATTTCGTTAATTTTGTGTACTCAAAATTGAGACGAGTTTGTTTTTTACGGAATTGCCTCGTGATATGGAAAAATTGCTTTTATACCTTCAAAAAGAAGACCACTACAAATAGTGATGAATTTCCAAATATTATACATGGAAATATTGTTATTTATTTGGTTTTTGAGTGTAGTGTCTATACAAAGAAAAAAATTGTGTGTTAGTGGTTGAGTGAAGGGAGTGCTTTAAGGAATTTTCCGCCAGAGAGCTTGTTGTAAAGGTAAGATTAATAAGTTCAATTATCAGTTTTCATCACTCAATATCAGGGATTTATTCACTATAATTTATTATAATAGATTGGGTATATTTCCATTTTTAAATTGTACAATACTCACAAAGATGTAAATATTTTGAATTCCCCATTTCGTATTTGCACGAGTATTTCCATAAAAATACAGATACTGTGAAAAATAACAAATTTAATGATGTGAAAAAATGTAAATCAATCAATGTTTTAAGCTGTAGTTGGATTCATTAAAACAATTCAATCAATCCATAGGTTACTATGTTTTACTTTTCTGGCTGTTACAAGATGTTTAATTATCGGTTAAAATATTTAATTTTAAAAAATTAGTTTTGACCGGTAGCACAGTTAGACGCTATTTATCTAATGCTATTGGAAAAAGAAAAGAATTGTCGCCAAGTAATTGACATTGAGATTACCATTTGGCAACACTGCCATGGCTTTCGCACACGGCTAGCTTCGTCAGCGGTTCTCAAACAATTTGGTGTATTATTTAAAATATTTTTTTTCTGCCACTTCTGAGCGACTTTTACTAAGGTAAATTTTTAGCAATCGACTTCTTTTACCAAGTACTACCTCCCATTAAAAATATATTCCCAAGTTCGTAAACACCTTGTATATTGATGATGTTGGTAATGTTGGTATGTCACTAATTGTTGCTGTGGTTGCGATTGATGGTATACTTGTGATTGTTGGTGTGATTGCAATTCCTAGTATGGTTGTGATTGTTGGTGTGATTGTGATTCTTGGTATGGTTATGATTGTTGATTTGGTTGTACTTGTGATTGTTGTATTGCAACTTAATCGATATCTATTGCATATTACCACTTACTATGCCATGTAATCACCAAATTTAATTTCTATAATTTATTGTAGATTTGAAAAAGTTGGTGACCATCAGCGAAACGGCATGGGTATCTTGCCACAGAAATGGCCTACTTTGAACTTCTGATACTAAAATTTCTTTAAAACACGAAGCCATGTTGGTGTAGTTACAGCGCAGAACTAACTAAAAGTAGCTCAGAAATCAAACAACGTTGAATTCTTTAGAGTGACATTCTTACTCACTAAGCGATTTGTCTCTAATGTTTTGTATCAGTATGGCCGCTTTAATTTGCTGTAATGTGTTTGAAACATTTATTTATTGCCAAATCGTCCACGAATTTTCGCTCGCTACAAATCACTCGCCAGCCTGACTGGACCCTAAAAGGCAACTGTCCTTACCGCTCGACCACAAAGCCACACATATTCAACGATTACGATGGACTCAGACGTGATTTAATTAAACTATGAAAAAATATTGCTGAGGCAACCATGACGCACCCAGAAAACAATGTGATGTCGTTTTCAATTATTCTCACTTTATGTCAAAATCATTACTACTAGATCATTTAAAAATAAAAAGTATAATAATTTAACGACTTTTAATGAAAAAGAAAAAATATCTCTTGAAATAAAAATATTATATATAGGACATTATTCGCAAAAATTATATAGAATTGAAGTGCCAATTCAAAAATATAATAATGTACAGAATACTATATTTGAAAAAATTATGAAAAGGCACTTTGCAGTATCCTAAGTTAACGCTAGTGTAAAATACACCCTGTAAAATAATAATCAATATTTGGTGGTTGTGTCGTTGAAGTACATCCGTTGTCCTCATAATAAATAAATCTTAATTACTAGTAATTAATTTCTAATTAATTTCTTCAACCTTGTTTCGATCAAAATTTTCATATTTTTTTGAATAACTCGGCAACGCCATATCAAAAATCAAAAATCTGGAGGTCGTTAGAACGGTAATTGTACGCCGAATTCAAAAATGTAAATTCGTATTCCATTAAAAAATAAATACCTCGAAGATTGAGCACTGTAGGCAGTCACCCTGTATATATCAAGATTTTAAAAGTAGTATGTAATCCTGGATACGAGGTACATATAGGATTAGTATTAGGTATTTGTGAGTGGGTCCCTGTGGACCCTCCACTGCGGTCATCAGCAGGCTTATTGTGGCTCACTCCTAGTTATATTTCACCCAGTAAGTTCAGTCTCTTAATGAAACTGATAACTTTATTAGATGAGAATGTGTCCAGATCCTCTGGCTGCAGTTATCATATGCCAAATATTGAGAATCGGATGCTTTCCGCAGAGGGACAGGTCCATAAGATGTTGTCTGGCTTCACATCATCCTCCAGGCATAAACAGCACTCGGCGTTTTCCGCTAGGCCGAGTTTATGCAGATGATAGTTTAGTCGGCAGTGTGTAAGGGTCCGTTTTAGGAAATAATTAATTTGGATCACACTCATTGTAAATTAAATAAAATGGTTCGAATTATACCTTAAATTCTAGACTTGATTAAAATATTTTCGTTAAAAATTGTAATTTTGCCCCTATAGCGGCGCTACTGAATAACTGGTGTGTTTAAAAATGCTCCGTTGAGTGCAGGCGCAGATCGAACTATGTTTTTGGATAGTGTTTTGAGCTCGAAAGACAGACAATGTCGAGACACGAGCTAGAAAGGTAATGTGAGTTTTGGTATGTTGCCGTGACCTATTGGAGATACGTTACCGTGCATTTTTCTGCGTTTGCAATGATCTGTTACCTGGAAGTTTTTGAAGGTGTGTGAGTAAAAAACTCAAAAGATATGTGAGATATGACCCACCCGCTGGTAAGGTCATCTTAATTAAATTTTTAACTAGGTACCTAGCAACAATAAGTGTCCACCGATGTCAGCTGGAAATGCCGCTAAGGTGTAACAAATAGTTTGACTTTCAGGAATTGCAAACCCGTCCGCGTTTCCGGCCTTTAAGTATAAAATATATTTATTTGACTTTTATGAAACTAATGATCAACGTCATACGAGACGATTGTAAGTAGTTACACTTTTTTCCCTCTTTTTAACGGTAACAGTGAATTTAGATTAGTCTCAACTTTGTTAAAATCTCATTTAAAAAAAAGGGTGGCGTCTGACAAAATTTCCTAATTATATGGTACGATAAATAATGGTTAAATTGGCGATGGCCCACTGTTTATGAATTTGTTTCGTTGTAAGCATTATTTATACCTTGTTCTAGTTAATCACTCACTTCCCCGTCCGAATTTGTATAGATTTAATATATGTATTTGTTTATAGATTTTGTTTTATTCCATTTGTAATGTCTTGATACCACAATTAAATAATGAACAAGTTAACTTTCATTAACGTATTTATTTAGTATTGGGGATACACACTTGTTAATCATGCACCACGCTACAATGCTATACCTATCATACTACGAATACCAGCCATGAGTGAGGCCGAGACATGCGTCTCATTACTATATAAAGGTTTATGTCCCTACAACCCTGCGCAGCCACGCATGCGCCGTGTACCACACTACACTCTCCCCCTTTAAAAAAAACTATGTACACTTAAATTTTATAATTTACAGGCTCTATCTTTCTTTGAGTTCTTCTTACAGTTTTCTCATTATCAGAATTTTTATTATCACTATCTATGCAAGGCTCACTTAGATCACTAGTATTTTCATTATATTCATCTATTCCTACATCTAAGTTCATATTTACATTACAGGATAAATTATTATCTACTGAAAAATTATGTTCTATTATTTGGTTAACATGTCTGCGCCATGTTCTGTCAATGCTTGGTATATATACAAAAAATGATACACAGGGTGATGTTATTGACACTGAGAGCAAAGTTATAAAAATTGAGTGCGGTTCTAGAATTTCATCAAAGTGAATTATGATTTTGATTGGACTAAATGAGTATAATATTTGTACCAAATTATATTCAAATATTTAAAGCCGCCCCAGAAATATGGCCGATTGCAGTTTTAGTCAAAAACCATAAAACGCTCTGTATCTCAAAAACGGTTAACATTTAAGGATAAGTTTGGGGGTGTTTTGTAGTAAGTGAGCCAAGTGTGCTCTATCTCTCATTACACCCTATATACCTGTTGTAACTAAGTGCAGTGAAAGTACCAAAAATTAGTTCTAAATCCAGATTAAATCTGAGGTAGAATGTTGTGCATTTTGATATAATCCTTTAAAAATTCACAATCAATTTTTTCACACATTTTCGATAACATGAGTGAACATTTGTTGGCCTAGATCATTATAACCATCTGGATTTGATATTTTTGAAATTGGTTTTATTACACAGGCTGACTCACATTTTGGTGCCTGTGATTTGTTAAGTGTGTCTGGGTAATTTTGCGATGCAGAATCCAAAAATATCAGATTTGCTCTATTAAATCTAGTTTTTGAGAAGCTTTTGAGATTTACTATAACTACTTGCTAAAAAAAGGCAGAAAATACGTAGTAAGGTATTTATTTTATAAAATAGACATATACTTTGAACAATCATTATTCAAAATCTTTATTTTATAAGACTTCCTTGTATAAGGTTTACCAGAACAGTTTCGCTGAAGACTGCAGCAGTAGTTGGCCATCATGTGCATATCTCATCTTCCTTGATATCTTTCTTCCATAGTTTTTATATCCTGGTTGAATCTTTCCTCCTGTTCTTCACTAAAATCATTTAGGTTTCCTGGAAAACGATCTGTGCTGCTGTGGAGGTAGTGAACCTTAATGCTCATGTTACAACCGAGCTTATTCAAGTTGGAAAGCTTTTCTTCCACTAAATCAATGTAATCCTCTGCCTTATGCTTTCCAAGAAAATGTTTAACAAACGAACACCAGGCATTAGACTCAGTCTCGTTCATTGATTTTGTGATACGTGAATCTTTTATAAGTGTTGATGTATCAATATTTGAGAGCATAAGCAGGTTGCTGACCGATGTTTACGAGACAAAAATAGCAGTCATCAAAATGGTTTTTTGGTTCCCGCCAAACCATTGGTATTCTAAACATTAGGCACTTCCTGTTTCCATTTGTCCACTTTCGCAAATGTTCAACTCGCCATGTTTTACATGGAGTCCAACATTTATCCTGGTCCCCTAACTGGACTCCAAAATAAGCCAGATATGTCCTTTTCGCAAAGTCAGAAACGAGTTTTCTGCTTTCTTTCAAAGTGTACTCATCACATGTAACAAAAAAGGTCTGGATGATTCACACAGCTACTTCTGCTTGTGGAAGCCATAGTTTTTATACAACGTATTTCCCCACGAAAACTCAGTACCAAACTGAACTGTAGAATGGGGGTGTAGATACCGGTGACTATCGGCCAGCATGATTTATTTAGTGGGGGGCATCACGTGGTTGAAGTTTGCGTTTTATGGTCATGGGGAATACCCAGTAAGGCTATTTAAACCTTAATTTTAGGTAAGAAAATACTATTTTGGCCTTTGAATACACCACATTATTTCATTAATTTTGCATTTTATCACACCAAAATTTGTTATATCTTAAAAACTAGAGCTCCTACGAAAAAAACCGCGATATACTTTTCGAATTAGCACATCAAAAATATCTCAAATCAGTGCTTAGTTTTCCGACACCAAGACAATTTTTTCTTGTGGACCTGTGTTATAAATGTTTTCCAAATTAACGGAAAGATACCAGTCTGAAAAAGATGGGTTAACAAGTATTACAACCTTTTAAGTCTAACCAATGGTCCACCGCCGATATGCGCATACGTTAAACGGGCGCTACGCGCTCGCTCGGCGCCGTGCAAGGCATCCTCCTCTTTCGAAAAAAAAAATTGTATATTATTAGCCGCCGCGCCGTTACGATGCGTCGGATCGAATTCGGCCATTAGACTTTTTTGCGCCGTTAGCGACGTAGAACGTTACTCCGTACGCGATTTTGCCGAAAAGGCGTTTTTCGGAATCAGCCCCCCAACCCCCCTCGATTTTTTCCCGAAAACCCCTCCCCGAATAATTCCCGCCCACGGGAGCGCGTTCCTTAATCTGCCGACTAAGTATTTTTTTCGAGCGATCGAAAATATTCGGCGCGTCGACGGCCGCCGCGTCGTTACGACGCGTCGGATCGAATCCGGTCATAAGACTTTTTCGCGTCGTTCGCGACGTAGAATGACGCGCCACGCGCGAATTTGTCGAAAAGGCGTTTTCCAAATTTAGCCCCCCCTCCCCGACCCCCAACCCCCTCCGGTTTTTTTGCGACCCCCCCGCCAAACGACGGCCCCCCACGAAAGCGCGTTCCTTAATTCGAATATTTACCATATATCCCGACCGTTTGAAAAAAAAAACGCGAGAAAACGATCGATTTGATCCCTGTACAGGCCAAACGGAGCGTCGTACGCGTTTCGCACCCCTATACGTTTTTGTAGGCCTGACCATTGGCCTTTATCATTTGGGGGTCGCGACCCCCTCGACTACTCGGGGGATGTAGCTACCCCCTCCACGCACGCCAATGGTGGGGGGTGGCTCGAGATGGAAGTTTTCATCTCGTGTCGCCCCCCCCCCCAGGTCAAAGCGGGGCTCGGAGGCTCGGTGTAGGCTACTCTTGTTGCTCACTGGGCGGCAAGGGGGGGAATTTTTCCGGGGCTTATATCTCGGCGACGGGAAGAGCTATCGAGGCGATCTCGACGGCGTTGTACTCGTCTAGTCATCCCATGCGGACATCGAGGCGACCACTTTTTCGAAAAAACGCTTATTTCAAAATTCACCCCCTCGAAAACTGGTGGACAAACCATCTACTTTTATAAGGGCAAAATGTGCCAAAAACCACCCCTTTTACGTAAAAAATTCGTCGCGCCTCCCAGAGCACTTTAGCCCCAACTCGTGTTCCCCCTTAGCGGGATATAAAAAATAATAATAATAATAATATTCTTGAGTGTGCCAGGAATAAATGTCAAACAAATCCTACCATATTATACTCAATATCATCAATACACTTATATTTAGATTTTATTTGTTTAAAATATTAATGAATAACATTTTCAGTTATAGTTCCAAATAGAAATTGAGTCGATATTTAAGGTACCAATTTTTGTAAAATGAAATGGTATCTTCTCTTTAACGGAGTTACTAAGTGATTGATATAAAAAATTAAAAGTACGTTTTGATATACCGAAATTTCTAAATTTGGGATCGTATTTGAAATTAGCGATTTCTAACGGTAAAGTTTATTTTACCTGTAGTATTTGTTCTCATTAAATTGTATTAAATATAGTCATAATGTATAGCGATCTGTATTATTTCAGAATTTGGATATAGACAAAGGAACTGATATGTGTATTGAATGTCCAACAAAACTTCAAAATGCCTATGATTTTAAATTTACTTGCGTTAATATAGAAAAGAAAATATTACCGTTTTTTATCTCTGAGGAAAATATAAAGTTAAATAAAGAGAAGAGTTTGAAAAAAAATACAAACAGTAAGTCAGTTGATGGTTCTGAGGCCCAGAAGCTGTGCCGATTTTGTATGAAAGTAACAGAAAGTGGATGCTGTACCTTTTTACAAGAAAATGAGGAACATGTATTTATATTAGATGCGATACAAAAATATATCCCGGAACTAGTAAGTAACTATTTTGTATACATATAATGAAATTATATAATTTTGTATTGTTAATACATTTAAATTGTATCAGTTATAGACTAATAATTTAATTTATAAGGTGCGATGTAGGATTTAAAAACTGTTTTCAATAGTGAAAAGATGAAATATTTGAGAATAATTGATGATTCAAACGACGTACTTAACAATCGTGCTACATCCATAATTAGTAACTTTGCTAAAATATATAACCATAAAATTAATAATAATTTTTACGAAATGTACAGAGATTAAGGATTTTGATTTGCACTTTCATTCTTCATTCTTGTTTTGTGCACATATTAATCAGGTTTGTACTGTCCAGCTGGCGAAAAAAGGCCCTCCCGACAAGGGAGAGTATTGCCAGTAAGTCGCCAGATTTCTGCGAAAACATATTCTAGGAATATAATATCACTCCCAATGAGTAGGTGCGGATGCAAACGATCACAAAAAATTACCATATACTAATTCATTTATTTTATTTACGCTTAATCGTTAATGGAATGCAGAAATCACATTCTTTCGGGGAGTTGGCTTTCCCCGATCAGACAGTAAATCTGTATCGAAAATGTTGGGATGTATTATACGTAATTCTCAAATCTTTTTTATACCGTTGGCTGCCTAAAAAATACTATATTTTACATATGTATGTTCGATCTAGGTTAGAATTTGGAGCACTAATTTGGTATCAAATATACGAGTGACTCAAAAATAGGCTAGAATTTATGCCCCGTAAATTTTTGTAAGGTTCCTGTCATACCGAGTAGTCTCTTAATACCAGAAGAGTAAATGCATCTCATACGTTTTTATATTAAATTGATTCATTATCATATTGATTGCCCTAATTTGTTGTGTGAAATTAATTTCACTGTGTCAAGATTATCCGCAAGGCATCGTATCACATTTAGACTATATGTAGGTAAAACAAAAATTAATAATCATGTGTTCTAACTATACTGATTTAAGTAGCAGCGATGATAATAATTTTTTTAGTACTTATTGAGTCCATTCTATATTGTGAAAATATTGATAAGTAATGAAATCATATCTCAAATATTGTTATGTATTCTGTTAAAATAATTTTTATCTATTTTCTTATGTTGTTTTGTACTGACCTATTTCTAATTATTGTTTTGCCCTGTAAATGGTTTCCACTGTTGGGTCATGAATGAATAAATAAATACATAAATAACAATTGTAAACCAAATCTAATTTTGAGTATATCACTCTTTTCCTAATGTGTAGATATGCATGGCACTTGCCATCTAACATTCCTTACAGTGTGGATTATGGAAGCTAAACATCATCATGGGCAACTGTAGTCTGATGGTTAATGTCACCATGATATGTTAGGTTATGCAGTTAATCGACCTGAACATTTGGATGGGGATAATAAGAATGAAGAAATGTTAGGACCATTAGTACTGGCATTGTCTTTTTGTCTGATTTTGTCTTTTTGTCTTCTACTTTTTCGGCGTTAAGTTTGGGAGGATCGCGTTGGTATTTTCATGCAGCCAAATTTTACATGCACATTTTAGAATTTCCACTTTGTAATTTTTGTTTTCTCAGAATTATTTTTCCGGATGGTTATGGTAAATTTCATCCTTGACTGCCATCACCAATTTCATATTAACTGACGTGGTTTTCCATAAAACACCATATACTCGACACGCGTTTCGCTAACCAAGTTGGCATCAGAGATGATTAAAACTAACCTTATACTAACAATGTATCCCATGTAATCTATTCGGTGATCGTGACTCATTAGCCAACAGAGTGGACTAGATTGGCCCCCTTGTCCACTATTTATACTATGTTTATACACTTTGTAATTTCCAGGTTTTCAAAGGTATTTGTTACATTTCTATTGTAAATTGCCACTAGTTATTTTATGGTTGTTCTCAAAGCACGTTGGGCAACACTAGACGTCAGTTGTACCATATTTAAGATGAGCCATATGCTCCTTGAATCTAGTTTGAATTGGTTGTTCAGTTTGTCCAACATATTTTTGATGACATTATCATTACAGCTAATTTCGTAAATCCTCGACTTGTCGTTTTTTTCAATTTTGTTTTTTGGATTGCCTAAAAGTTGTACATTTCTCCCGATGAATTACCCACTGTCTTACCTGTATCTTTAAAAATCTTACTAATACCACGGGTGAATCGAGATTGTATGGATTCGATACAGGTTTCGAATTTTCTCTTTCATTTTGAAAGATCGAGGAATTGTCTGTCTCTTTAAATTTACGTTTCCTAATTATTTTATCAACTAAACTTGCAGAATATCCATTACTTATAGCCATATCCTTAATAAATGCATTTTCTTTTTCAAGCCTCTGCTTATTAAGGAGGAAGCTTAATAGGCGATGAACTAGAAAATTAAATCTCGCCATTTTGTATTGAGCAAAATGGTGCGAGTCTTTAGGAATGTATCTTATCTGGTATATTTTCTGTATATGTCAAATTCTAACTTATTTTTACATTTTCACGTTCTAATTATTAATACATGTAAAAATGGTAGTTACTGCAGTTTTCAGTTACATATGTGAATTTAACTGACGCGAAAAGACTTTAATTTAGAAACAATATTGTCACTATTAGTGACTTTTGTATCAAACACTGCAAAAATATCATCCACATACCTAAGCCAAACCCTTGCAAAATACTCGATTCTTATTTTGCTTCCGTTTCGATTATGTTCATTAAAAGACTGGGAATGAATGGTGAGAAAAGTCAAAGGTCAACGTTTCACCTTCTTGCAACTGGATAATTTTCACCTCGTTAATAAAATCATTGGAACTTTCATATTGTTTTAACATCCGCAAAACTGTTCTGATATAATCTTACTTTGACAATAGTTTTTCTCCCACCGCATGAAATGTTATAAATGAATTTTTTTAACCTTGTGATAACTGATTATTTTGTTTATTTCGTAGAAGCTCGATTTTTTGCTTGTTTCCATTTTGCCCTGAGTCAAAAGTGTGTAATTTATTTCCTGCCACTTTTGTTTTTGGAAAGTAACAGTAGACAGTAAACTGGGATAATAAAAATTTTTATTTTTAATTCTTTAAAACATTGAAGTAATTTGTCACCTGAGGTGTATGTGTTACAATTAAAAACCCAGACCCGATTGCTACTAAATATGTTTTTTTACCCTTGTTTTAGCATTTAAACGACACCGAAGAAATAGTTACTTGTGAGGCCTGTCTTATTTCATTACAGAATTTTTTAAGTTTTATAACAGACTTCTTGAATATGGGTCGGAAATCACAACATATGGATGAAACAGTTACAAGTCAACTGAAACTGAATGACATAAAAGTATTTGATTTGAAACACGAAGTTTGTGATGATAACATTGCAATGGAAGAAAAATATGATGAATGTGAAGATATGACTGTGAAAAATGAAGATGTGTTAGAATTAGATAATCCAGAGCTGCTTATCAAAAGTGAAGAAACTGAAAGGTAATTAATTGTCATATGGTAAATACATATAAGAGCCTACAACATATAATTAAATATGTGATTTACTTTAAACTGAAAATAGGGACAAAGTAAACTATAGATATCAAATACTCAATCGACTTCAATAAAGGAACAGAGATATTATTTAAATTGCAGGGTTTGAAAATATGATATTTGTATAAATATATCAAACGATGCATACCTGACCTACAGGGTGTTTCAGATTTAAAATGACATAGTGTTACTCTTTATTTCGTGAAATGATTTATTTCCCGTCAAAAAAATATATACAGGGTGTCTCATCAGGAACTGCATCGATCGATATAGGGAAAAGTACGCACCAGAAAATTTTAAAATTTAGTGAATTACTAATGGCAGTGTGGTCAATCCAACTAAAATAATTACAAGCATCTGGCACTTCCGGTTATACCGGAAGTCTATACCAACTTGCTTGTTGTAAATGGAATACCCCTATATATTTTAGGATTTTCGAAAAGGAGCATAAAATTCTAAGTCTAAAACATGTAGGATACCCTATACCTAAATCCAGCCATTTCAGATATATTTGATATTTTATAAAATTTTGACAGGTGTAATGGTTTACAATAACCTTTATAACTTTCTTCTTGTAAAAGATACTCATTTGCTTTTTGGCATGCAGAAAGACCATAAGATGAGCTAGGCTCTACAGTTTAAAGAAATTCAATAATAGCATACCAAGTGTTCCATTTTTGACTTTACATTTTGTAAACTTCAAACCGCGAAAACTTACTTAAGTCAAATGGAACACCCTGTATTTTTACATCAAGTTATGTATAATTGAATTCCTTTTTTTTCTGATATAAGCATTGTGGGGGTTTAAGTTAAAAATTTTTTAAACATTTGCGATTTTCTTAGAAATTCTAGAATTTTTTGGTAAAAATTTTATCAAATTAGCCATGATTAGAAACAATCAGTAATGTCGGTCATTCTCTTATTTCAAAAAATGCCACCGCGTTTAAATTGCACCCACGAAGACTTTTTGAATTTGTTTATTATTTATGGAGAATGTGATAACGTAATATCAAGAACTTGTAGTACATTTGCTACTCGATATCCGCAAAAATGGAAACCGTAATCAAACACCGTAAAACGCATATTGGATAATTTTAAAAACTATGGCTCTGTCAAGGCAAGAATTCAAAAGCGGAAGCCTATTGTTGATGATGATAATGTAGAAATAGCAATTCTGGTATATTTTCATGCACTTCCAATGATGTCATTAAGACAAGCTGCTCTGGAATCGGGACTATGCAAGGATTCAGTTCACAGAATCTTAATTAAACATAAATTTCACCCATTTTCGTTCCAAATAGTTCAACGATTAAAAGAAACATTTCCTAAGAAGAGAATATTTTTGTGAATTTATTCTAATAAGGTCTGTAGGCGACGATTCTTATTTGAGAAATATTATATGGTCAGATGAAGCTAAATTTGCCAAAAATGGACTTTTAATCGACACAATTCGCATTATTGGAGTGACTCAAATCCTCATGTGTTCAGGGAGCGAAATTTTCAAGAAAGTTGGCAGTTTAATGTTTACTGTGCCATAAGAAACGATAGAGTGGTGGCATTAGAATTTTTATCAGGAAAATTTAAACATTAAGTTGTAAAGATTTCTTCTGCTAATATGGATAGTTAATTTTTTTTGTTTTTGTTTTTTTTTAAGTGAAAGATCTAAATATTTTACAAAATTTGAATAATAACTATTTAGAAAATTTACCTCTCGCCTAACATAGAAAAATTTTTTATCAGCTCGACGGTGCGCCCCCACATAACGTCTATTTGATAAATAATTTTTTACAAGAAACTTTTACGATCAATAGATCGCCAATAATGGACCTTTCTATATGGCCTCCTCGCTCGCCCGATTTATCAATTTTAGATTATTTTATTTGGGAACTATTAAAAATAAAGTTTATGAGAGCCCATTAACAACTATTGAAGATTGTATGCAGAGAGTAAGAAATTCATTTCAAAACTTACCACAGAATTCAATTAGAAGAACATGAAGAACTAATCCGAAGGTGCGAAAAATGTGTGGAAGTTCGAGGGCGGAATTTTGAACAATTATTAAATTAAAATGGAATCATGTTTTTAGTTGATTTTATCTTAGCTATTTTAGTTTATGCAAAGTGTCTTCAATCCAATTAGTAGGCATGTTACAGTGTTTAATATTATTTTCAAAATTTTTTTCAAAATGTCAAATATCTCTGAAACGGCTAAGGTTTGTTTTTGACTCAGAATTTTATGCTCTTTTCGAAAATCCTGAAATATATAGGTATACAAGCAAGTTGGTATCGATTTCCGGTATAACCGGAAGTGCCAGATGCTTGTAATTATTTTAGTTGGATTGGCCACACTGCCGTTAGTAACTCCCTAAATTTTCAAAATTTTCTGGTGCGTGCCTTTCCCTATATCGATCGATGCAGTTCCTGGTGAGACAGCCTGTATACATTGACAATAGTAACACTGAAATGGTATTTGAATTGTCTTGTATTAATTTCAGAATAAAAAAGATTGTATTATTGGCTGCCGTTTTCAATTAGTCTGTCGCTACTGTATATACTGGGTTTCCTATAATAAGTACCTTCCTTCAAGGGGTGATAGAACTTGAAAAAATAAGTTGAGTTTTGTGTAAGCATTTGCCTTAAATAAGTTCATAAGTAAGCTATAACCCCTTAAAGGGGTAAATACAACATAGTTATTTGCCAATAAATTCGAAACGTCTTCAGTTACAAAATTGAGATTTGGACCATTTATTAATTTCATAATGTTACACATTTTGTCAAATTTTTATCTAAATATCATGATCTATTGGGGTAGTTACAGGGAGTGTGAGGGTGAATTTTGCTATAATCTTTTTACCTTATTTTATTTTTTTAAACATTTAAAATATAAAAAGGCACCAGTGTTAAAAACTGCATAAAAAATTTGCTCTTACTAAATTTCGATAGGAGCCATTGTTTTGGGAGTTATTTGTATTTTAATATTGCAATACAGGAAGGTATGCAATAATGGAAGGTAACTATAGTAGGGACCAAATAAGGAGAACCTAGTAGCTTTTATTGACAATGTTGGTCACAATGGCCACAGCCGACTCTTAACGTTATGTGTACGAGGTCCGTAAATGTTACCTCTTAACTTTTGACCAATAGAATTAATGGCGGGAATACATCATCTGTATGCCAGATTTGCCAGATTGCGTAAATTGGTTTGCATTCGTTTACAACTTTAAAGTTTATGAATTATGTTAATTTTTTATACTTATGCCTATTACTTAATTTAACATGTGTTTTAATAATTAAAAAAGAGCATTATAAATGACTCATAATGAAAATAACTGAGGAATAGAAATACTAATTATTGAATAAACTTAGGTACCTACATTTCTTTGCTTGGCGTTACATGCTTTGTGTATGATCAAAATGAAACTACTATTGTCATTAAATTTTATGTTGTCGAATATAAATTATCACCAAAAACCATTTTCTTTAATAAATCTTCACAGGTTACAACAGTGTTTTGGCAGGGGTTTTAAAATACATATGTTTGTCTGTTATTTGATGATTATTTACTCCCCACTTGATCTCTGGAAACGCTAAAGCGATTTTAATAAAATTTTGCATATAGTTTTGAGCAAAGACGAAAATACAAAATTACGTTTAAGAATGCCGACCAAATAGTTAGAAAATGTTATAATTTATATTTCTAACGTTCCAGGTCATTAATTATGATTTCCGATAAAACGGAGATTTTCACATGTTATAGCTAATATATCCTTCAGTACATGCATCGAAAAATTCAGGAAATGATACCCAAACCTATATTGACACGAAAAACTCAAATGATGTTCTGTCAATAAATTTATTTTGGAGATACAGTGAGTTGATTAAAAAAAATGCTCTAAATGTTTACAACAAAGAAGTATCTAAAAGTACTCATTATGCACAGCAAGTTTAATAAAAAACCTTCAAGCATTTCGGTGACCTTCAGTTTTTTTACCAACACACTCCGAAACGAAATAGTTATGGGCAAAACTTTCATTTAGCCTTTCATCTCAAAATAGGACAGTGGCTTAATAGTCAAAGAAGGTGAGAAGCAAACGTTATAGGATGCCACAAATAAATAACTATAGACAATATTTCAAAATAGACACGTTCAGGAATCATTTCCGAATTATCTCGATGTATTTATAAAGATTACTTTGTCCTGTAAACAAGCACTGATTTCCAGTTTTGGAAATAACCCATAGTCCTTTATAAATATTATGTAAAAGAAGGGAAAGGAAAAACTAAATGGACCTATCTTATTTCACCAATTAAATATTTAGGAGATATTACCAAAATAACTTGTATACCCATATATAAAATAACTAAATAGTTTAGTAATCAATCTAATTTAATTATTAACCATAACATATTACACTTATTCTTCTTCTAATTGACTAGTAACAAATTTTAATTAGTTTATTTATCAGTTAAATAAATGATTTTAGTTATATCGCAATAAACACCAAACGCTGGTTGTTTACCGGGTCTTTACTGAAGGTACTAGTTGAATAAAGCACAGTAAAGGCCCATACTTTGGTGATTACTGAGATTATATTATTTATTATTTTTTTCTTTCTATGCGGAAATGATTATTGAAACTTCATGTTTAAAATATTTTATTAACTGTAAGGTATTTTATATTAAGATAAATTAAAAACAAATATATAAAGAATTCAATCCCCTTAATACATCGACTGCCATATTTGTACAGTACCACCATCCGGTCTATCAGACACGTATTCGAGATCCTGACGCCAGCTACGCGGTCTGGCATACTTTTATCTACATTTCTTTTACTCTTGATTTTGATTGTCCTTCATATTGTTCAATAAGTTTTTGTAACTTGAATTTTCCTTTATTTACAAAAGCAAGCTGTTTTTCGTTTTCTTTGATTTTTTTTTAATTCCTCATTCTCTAGCAAGAGGAAATTATAATTACGTAGTAATTCTTCATATGCACCTTCTTGGGATTTCTTTTACATGTGGATGGAATGTTTCCCCACATTTCCTGTAGACAATAATGGACTTAAAATTTGTCAAACGATGTCTTTGCGTTCTCTAGTTTTAACACGTTCACCTCTTGCAGTTGGGCTGGACATTTTTTGTAAAAAATTTCAGGCAACAAATTAAGTGATGGAATAGCTAAAACATAATAAAATTAGCTGTAAATTATTTTTCATTATATAAAATCCAAATGTCACATAAAATGCCAAAAACGCAAGTAAAAACTATGAAAAGATGTCCATAACAATAATATAACATAACTAATAATAACTATAAGTAAAATATCAAAATAATAGCAATAACCACACAAAACGAGTATAAAATGAACACAACAAATGTATGATCTACAACACGGCATACACTGACGCATTACATTCCCCTTCCGTCTCTCCTCAACCAAGTTAAGAGTCCTCTACTCTTTTCGGACCTCGGGCTGTGTAATCTGTGTAACCATAAAATAAGTTGTATGGTCGAAGTGTGTAAAGGATTAGGCCGAAAACCTCTGCAATAATAATTAGTAAGCCGGGCCAAGCGATGGTAGATTAAGGGTCGGGCGCAATACCAATGCCATCGCGCGCTTGTTTACGGTGACGATGACACGACACACTTCAGTTGTTATCTGTCGGTCGATGCATAGAGTACTAATAAATAATAAATAATGTTGAGCGTAAAGAGTAGAAAACGACCGTACACTGATTAAAGTGAATAAATTTATCGGTGAATTTCCGGATTTATTCTATGATGGATGTAAAATAATTTGTAAAGTTTGTGATCAAGACTTAATGTGCTGGAGTAAATACGGCTGCAAAATTCATGTCAATAGTAACCGGCATAAAAAATTTAAAAATGGCGTGTCTTCTGGAACCTCAGTTTATGTTTGATTTACTGTTATTGCTGATTACCTGTGATGTTCCCCTGCGCATATTGGATAAACCAGCATTTCGAGAGTTCTGGAATAAATACAATCCCCAGGTGAATTTACCAAGTCGTTCACCGTTGCGTAGATATGTACCAAGTGTTCGTGGAGACATTGTAAATAGGATTAAGGTGTGCATTAAAAAATACACGGCTGTGGTTATGTGTTGAGACGACAGATTGTAAAAAAAATTCTATTTTAAATGTTATAGTACGTATACTCGACCCTGTTAAACCAACGTTTCCACTTTTACTAGCTAGCAAAGGACTAACTGTGTGTACTGGCGAAACAATTACGCGGGTGGTGTTGGAGACTTTCGAAAAATTTGAACCATCAACAAGTCAAGTGTTGATGTTTGTGACCGACGGTGCTGCGACAATGCGGTTGGTGGGCCGTTTTCTTCAAAGAGACGATTGTAGGTTTTTACATGTTACGTATAAAAGTGCATGCGTTCCATCCTGTAACAGAAACGATTTGAAAATGTTTTCCAGAGGTAGATGCATTAATAGCAAATACAAAAAAAGTATTTCTCAAATCTCCTAAACGACTTCGAACATTTCACATACTGTGTGCTGGTATTCCAGAACCACCAGAGCCGATTCTTACACGTTGGGGAACGTGGTTGAAGGCAGCTTTTTATTTTGCTGAATATTTTCAACAAATAAAAGCTGTGATACTACAGTTCAACCCTAACGAGGCTGCAGCTATTAAGGAAAGCCAGACAAGCTTTCAAGATGTTTCTGAAAACAGATTTAAAACTATTTATAACAATTATAGAGGACTACACGACGCAATAGAAAAATTGCAAAATACTTCGTTGTCGTTAGTGGAATAGCTGCAAATAGTGGACGACGTAAATACACAGCTACAGACTATAAATGACGCAAAAAATAAGCCCGTTATTGAAAAATTCGAGTATATTACGGAAAGATCCTGATTTTACCAAATTAAGACAAATTTGTGATGGTGCATCTACAGCTGCGTTAAGTGAGTTCACAGAGTGTTTTACTTATACCTGTATTACTTCTGTAGATGTCGAACGGTCTTTTTTCAAAATACAAACATATTTTTTTCACCACAGCGAACATCGCTTACTGAGACAACTGAAGAAACATATCTGATGCTACACAATTATTATAGAAGTGCTCCAGTTTGTGATAACGACAACCAAGCTACTTCATAAATCTGCTTAAAAAGGTGAGTTTTGTACATATTTTTATAAAGTGTACCAGTATTAATAAAATTTATTTCCATTTATTTTATTTGTTTATTTATTTATTATTAGTTGTCACTTAGATATACAATGTACATATGTGAACGTCATTTAACAGTTTAATAATAATGCAGCACTAAGCTTACAAAATATAAGGAAATACATAAAAAAGAATTTAAAGCGAACGAAATAGTACAAAAACATACATCATAATATATAAAATATTTTTGTTTTTATTATTGTACTTATTCAAGTATTATGATATGATGCATACTCAGTACGTCTCTGTAGGATTAACGACCTTGGCCAGGCTTAATAATTAGTTCCCGCTTTATTAAATAAATGATAGCATGCAACCAAAAATACA
>JANEYF010002042.1:0-19853 GCA_029963845.1 Rhamnusium bicolor | reverse complement strand
TTTAAATTTCTTAAGACCCTACTCTAATATTTATACAGGGTATCTCACCAGGAAGTGCAATGATTGATATAGGCAAAAGCATGCGCTAGAAAAAATTTAAAATTTAGGGGATTACTAACGGCAGTGTGGCCAATCCAACTAAAATAATTACAGGCACTTCCGGTTATACCAGAAGTCGATACCAACTTATTATAAATGGAATACCCCTATATATTTTAGGGTTTTCGAAAAAAGATAAAATCAACTAAAAACCTGATTCCATTTTAATTTAATAATTGTTCAAAATTCCGCCCTCGAACCTCCACACATTTTTCACATCTTCCGGATTAGTTCTTCATGGGTAGCTTTTGTAATTGAATCTTGTGATAAGTTTTGAAATGCATTTCATCACTCTCTGCATACAATCTTCAATAGTTGTTAATGGGCTCTCATAAACTTTATTTTTAATAGTTCCCTAAATAAAATAATCTAAAATTGATAAATCGTGCGAACGAGGAGGCCATAGGAAAGGTCCATTATTGGCGATCCATTGATCGTGAAAAGTTTCTTGTAAAAAATTATTTATCAAATACGCGTTATGTGGGGGAGCACCGTCGTGCTGATAAAAAACGTTTCTATGTTCGGCGAGTGGTAAATTTTCTGAATAGTTACTATTCAAATTTTGTAAAATATTTAGATACTTTTCACCTAAAAAAAAAAACGCAAAACAAGAAAATTAACTATACATATTAGCAGAAGAAGAAATCTTTATAACTTACTGTTTAAATTTTCCTGATAAAATTCTAATGCCACCACTATCGTTTCTTATGGCACAGTAAACATTAAACTGCCAACTTTCTTGAAAATTTCGCTCCCTAAATACATGAGGATTCGAGTCACTCGAATAATGCGAATTGTGTCGATTAAAAAGTCCATTTTTGGTAAATTTAGTTTCTTATGACCAAATAACATTTTCCAAATAAGAATCGTCGCCTTATTAGAATAAATTCACAAAAATTTTCTCTTCTTAGGAAATCTGTTTCTTTTAATCGTTGAACCATTTGGAACGAAAACGGGTGAAATTTATGTTTAATTAAGATTCTGTGAACTGAATCCTTGCATAGTCCCGATTCCAGAGCAGCTTGTCTTAATGGCATCATTGGAAATGCATGGAAATATCCCAGAATTGCTATTTCTACGTTTTCGTCATCAATAATAGCCTTCCGCTTTTAAATTCTTGCCTTGACAGAGCCATAGTTTTACATGAAGAAAGTTATAAAGGTTATTGTAAACCATTACACCTGTCAAAATTTTTTAAAATTTCAAATATCTGTGAAACGGCTGGGTTTATGCATAGGGTATCCTACATGTTTTTGACTCAGAATTTTATGCTCTTCTCGAAAACCCTAAAATATATAGGGTGTTCCATTTAAAATAAGTAAGATGATATCGACTTCCGGTATAACCGGAAGTCGATAGTTGTATTGACCACATTAGTAATTCCCTAAATTTTAAATTCTGGTGCGTACGTTTCCCTGTATCGATCGATGCAGTTCCTGGTGAGACACCCTGTATATATATATATATATATATATATATATATATATATATATATATATATATATATATATATATATATATATATATATATATATATATATATATATATATATATATATATATATATATATATATATATATATATATATATATGTATATATGTCTGGTTAGGAATTGACAAATGATATTGTCTATCGATCTATCATGATTTGAAGGTGTAATTCAATGCAGGTCGGGGTATTTGCCCGCTGAGTAGTTGTTTCCTTCAAATCATATTTAATAACATTAGTTTAGTCCACCTGGGCTAGGGGTCGCCGCTCTCGGTACTTGCTGTGATGCAAGTCGCTATCCGCCACAGAGACATCGAGGATGTCGGTCGGATAGTAGCATTCAGACCATATGAGAAGTTTCATACCTCTCACCACTATTCACTTCACCTTAGTTAGTATATAACTAGAGGTTGGCCACTATCATTTGTCTGTTCCATAACCTATGGCATACTGAAGAGAACAAATAAGTTCTAAATTGATCTATGTCTGGTTAGGAATTGACAAATGATATTGGCTATCGATCTATCATGATTTGGTGTAATTCAATGCAGGTCGGGGTATTTGCCCGCTGAGTAGTTGTTTCCTTCAAATCATATATATATATATATATATATATATATATATATATATATATATATATATATATATATAATCATTTTTGTTTATAAAACCAAAAATTAAATTTAACATTAACAAAAATCATCGTAAATATAATACAAGAAAATAATTCAAAAGAGCCTCTTCTTTAATGGCTGTAGATTTTTAGATTTTTTAATATATTGCCCGACTGTATTCTTTATATCAAATAATATATTAATTTGTTTCGTATGTACAGTGACCGTTATTCACAATTTTTGCATTTAAACAATTAAAATTAATTAAAATTTAAGTGTTTTTAATACAATGCTGTTGCGATCCGTATTTCCGCTTGAATCTACTATGCGTGATAGTATATTTTAACAATATGCACTTTGCGAGATTTTTTATAGTTTGACTAATTCCATTAAATTAAAATGCCTATATATGCACCTGAGCTATGTAGATTTATTTCCGTCAAAACAATTTTTCCATCAGACACGTTACAAACGTTTGTGTCATATTTTTAAACCACGGACAAATTGTATGGAACAGAATCCGCGTACTATTTTTAGTTGTTTAATTGGATGAAAAAAACAAAAAATATTGAAAAGATTTATTGCATACTCGTGCAAAACGTTTGTTTCCGCTATAATAGGACAATTAATCATTAATTATGAGTGAAGGATTTGCGTTGTTAAAAATTTTAACGAAAAATATATTGGGCTTGGGAAAAAACATTACAGGGAATATATTACTTCCCTAAAGCGATTCGCTTTGTTAGTAACTAAGAAAAAACTAGAGGTTCTTGTTAATTTCATGGATATGTTGGAACTCCCTTGATTTTTTTTGTGTTATAATTGCAGCAAAATTTCTGCCAACACTACGACCCAAATATTTAAAAATATTTTAAATGTAATAAAATATATTTAAATAAATCTTTGTTTCATGTGCGTATACACAGATAAATGACTCCTCTCTCTCTAAGAAAAATGTGTGTTTACAAATTAAAGTTAATTTCGTTTAGTATAAATCTCGTTTTTAAATGAAACGTATGTTAAATTTAGATTACGATTATTTTTATCAATAAAATTATTATTTATGAAGGAAAAAAATTAACATTTTATGGGGATAATTTTATCCTAAAAACGATCAAATGGATTTAACAAACTGCCTCGGTAATGTAAAAACCCTCTAACCTCTAATGCGCCTTATTGAAATTATAAGAACTGTGGCATTTCGATATTATAAAATTAATCAATATAAATGGTATATAGAGCATTACAAAAATGCTCAGTCAGTCGAGCATTTCACTAGGTAGCCAAGACTAGGATTTCTTTCACAGTCCACGTAATACACTTTTGGGGATACTCTTCTTCAACATTGAAGGGAAAGTATGCTCTTGTCGTTTTAGAGCTGCATTAAAACAGCGACTTACATAACTATGTGAATCCCCCTGATAAGCACTTTATTGCAATCAATTTGGATAAATTTTCTACATGATTTGAGAATAGTTTCTTATGTATTGTTGAGCTAATAATAAAATATAGAAAGTATTTATATACAAAATTATTACATTTATTATTAATTTTTACAGTTTATTCTTTGGATTTTGAATTCACTGTGTTTTATTTTATTTCCGGAAAATGCCCTTTGTAAATTATGTGTCTAATATTTTTTTACTCATCCAACTTATATTTCTATGACTCTGTCCGAGAATATTTTCTTTTATGTTAATAAGTAAGAAATGAAATAATTTGTATTATAATGGTTGTTTATTTAAGGTTTCTAGTAGAACCGTAGACTCCATTGTATATAAATGTTCGTAAATTAGGAAGTTAAACTTACAAGTAAGCATTTTACAAACTACATTTTCTTCTAAACTTTAAAGTCAATATTTGCTCTCTAGTTTAACGAGATGGTGCAATTTAGTAGAAGACCATTTTTCACAAAAAAACATAAATAATATTATCTTTGAAAACTCTAAAATACTCTTGTAACTTTTATTCCTAAATACAGAATCTGTCAAGTATTTTATAGTAGGTATATACACAATGTTCCTATCTACCCTTGTTTTCTTTAAAACTATAAAAAAAATTAAAATTCGGCGACATACGTACCAAGTTCGTTGAAGACAGTCGAAATATTTTCTGCCTGATTCTGAAAAAAATGTTTTGCAAATATTTTACAAATTATAACCTCGTGAGGCACACAATTCTTTCAACTTTTTGTCGCAAATTTCAATCGAATTTTTTTTTTTTAAAACTTCATATAGTTTTGATAGTTACACTTTAAAATATCGCTTGGGTCTCATGCACTAATACTAATATATGACATAACCTAAATATCACCAGCCACCACTGTATACTTTACAATTTCCTATTCTCTTCCCAATTCCCTATCTGATTATATATCGTTTTTGGAATTTGGTTGCGGCGTTGCAAAGCTATTCATCTTTGTCCGAAATAAAATACATTTGTCATCAATAATAAAATTTGTATGAATCGTAATTTAATAGATTTGACATTCCTTTTATTTTCAATGACAGTCAGGACCCATGTAGTAAAGTCCAGGTCACCCAAACTTGCGCTCAGTTCGAGAGTGTGTTTCTCGCGATTATTCAAATGTTCACATTTTCGAAACGCCAGAGCTCAATTTTTTCTAATGGAACACCCTGTATATTTGTATTTAAAACGTAAGTGAGTGGTTTGCAACTGAACAGAATGTATAATTTGTTATGTTTTATCTGCTCTGTCGTTTTCAGAGCTTTAATACATTTTAAATTTATAGAAATTTTTTATAACTATTGAAACAAATATCGATTACAAACGTGGTGGTTTTTGGTCCACTCTATATTTGACTCGATATTTAATTATATGCTCACGCACGACTATAAATGTTATAGTAAAAAATACATTTAAGGTCAAAACAATATATTTCAGTAATAGTAACTATGTTATATTCGTTTTCCAAACTAGACACATTTCCTCTGACGTTATTGTAGTAATTTGCATAAATATGATATATCCGCTGAAATATCAGTTTTAAGACAGTATATATAATGTGTATGATCTTTCCTAACGCACCCTGTTGGGCCACACCCCGTATAATAATATTAAGTTAAACCAGTAGATTAAATACAGTACACTCATTATCATACACAACTCAACATGTAAAATGATCATAAATAGGAATTATAATGTTTTATGGGACAGCGATGTTATAAATATCCCATTTGTTCAAAGCACCCTGGCATTTTTTGTGTTGTTCGTAATATCTAATAATACTTTTATTCAGTTATTATTTAGTTTCGGTAATACGACTAAATATTACATTATTTAGTGGAAAAAAAAATTAAGTTGAATGTTTAGGCTATTTACAAAAGCAAATAGGTGACATGTCCTTCTGAATGATGTCATTCAAAAAATAATTGGTGGAATCAAGGAAAATGTGACCTGGTTGATTGGGAAAGGAATCTGAATCTTTCTAAAATAGGCCATATTATCATCTTTCATTGTATCAAAATTGTTTTTCCTTCCTATTTGAACCCACTTAACGTCTTTTACTCAATTACTCTATCACATCTAGCGGGAGGTAACGATAAATGTTCATGCATATATGGCACAATATCTTACCTTCTGGTTATTTTGACGCGTTTAGTAACATTTAAAGTTAATACGAAGCTTGCTGAAAGTATTGGTGAATGTAAAACTAGCATACACATGTATTTTTAATTAGCGATCACAAAACTAAAAGTATATTACTAATGTGATGTTTACGTTTAATGGGAATAGGTCAAGTTTTATAGAGAAACCAGTTTTTATATAGTGGACGTTTTGATTTTAATTAAATCATCCGCAGGACTCTGTATACAAAAGACAACAAAAAAAAGTAAATCGACAATTTCTAACATATTCTAAAACAAACAAACACATTTTAAGGTTTGTAAAATTAGAATTTTTTAAAAATTATTATCAAAAACATAAAAATGTATGTATAAAACACACAAAAAAAACACACACAGAAATGACAGACTCACGACAAATAAATAAATTAAAATAAACAATTACAAGAGGTATAGGATACTCACATTTAAAGTAGGTTTCAGTGTTGTTATATAACTAACAATTTGAACAATCATTAGATATAAGAAAAAAAGGAAAGGTTGGAAAAATCCACAGTCAAAAAATATTATTTTTAATTATTTGTCCAGAGAATTAAAAATTATATTTTGTGACTGGATTTTTTCCAACCTTTCCTTTTTTTTCTTATACTTAATAATTGTTCAAACTGTTAATTATATATCAACGCAGAGAACCTACTTTAAATGTCCTTATACCTCTTGTAATTGTTTATTTTAATTTAATCATTTGTACTGAGTCTATCATTTGTGTGTGCGTGTGTGCGTGCGTGCGTGTGTGTGGGTGTGTGGTTTCTTTGTGTTTAATACATACATTTTTATGTTTTTTATAATAACATTAACAAAAATTCTAATTTTATGAACCTTCAAATTTTTTTAAATACCAACTATTGGTTATTTTATAGTAGTGTATTTATTTGTTTTAGAATATGTTAAAAATTGTCACTTTACCTATTTTTGTTATCTTTTGTATGCAGAGTCCTGAGGATGAGTTAATTAAAATCGAAACGTCGACCATATAAAAAAATGGTTTCTCTATAAAACTTGGCCTATCCTCATTAAACGTAAACATCACATCGATACAAAGCTATTATCTCTATACATAATATATTACCAATACTAACGCACCCATTAAAACATTTGCCCCCTTCCAGCCACAAGCATTGGTGGTTTCATCCACGCTAATCAAGATGTATTTGTTATTCAGTTCAGAATAATTTTTTTGTTTAATACTGTCATATCTCTGTGACAAATATTTTTTTTCTTAGTGTCGTTTTCAATGGCAGTTTTTATGGCTGTCTGAGGAAATGGGTCTTTTAATAATTGCTTTGACGTTGCACGAAAGAACGTTTTTACAGCTTGTGCAGTATAATTCCGTTGTCTTTAATTTCGGACTGTTTACGTATCTCGTGTTATTCACATAGACGTTTTATAAATATTATATATTTAAATTATACTAATTTTCAACATGGGGCAGTGGGCGGAAACGTGATAGCTAATCGACGCGATCCGCCTATCTATCTATGCATTCTCATTGCTATTGGACACTCGACAATAACGAGCCTTTCACCGTCAAGATGACGGTTGGTAAATACTTGTTTTTTATAGCTGCAAGCGGTCCAATTACCTGTTAAAAACCATTGATTTTTCTTCCCATTTTTGTAAAGAAAATAGATATTTCATAGTATGTACATAAGAATATTTTATCATTTCATGTTTGGGAATGTTTCATTAGGTCCATTTATGCTAACACTATTGTACTTACATACACTATGTACAGAGTGATCAAAGAGTAAATATAGTTTGCATGATTTTCTTCATTTTATAGCTCTGATCTTCAAATAGCGTTAGTATCCAGATGAGGCGTCGCGACGCCGAGTATTTTTTTAAAGTCCTTTAATTAAAACATGTTTCTTAATTGAACAAGTGTGTGACTGATAATTTTCCTATAGAAATTATCATAAATCTTGGTCCTAGTTGCACATGAAATTATGAAATGACATTATCATAGTTACGTCAATGCACTATAATAATTTTCAAATGTTCCCAGGGATGGCGTTACCAATGCTAAAACTTAAATTAAATAGCCAAAGTAGTCTAGAGTTATAAATAGAGTTGAGATTTCGATTCGCAAATCATGTAGAGAAATACTCAAGTACGTAAGCGAGACTTGTTTACTATTTTAATCTACTGTTATGCGTCGAGGTGTCAATAACGTAATTTATTTCTATCCGTTGTATTGTTGAAAATATTATTTTTTTGTATTTTATTCTTAATATTAATTTAATAATAAAGTATGTCAGACCTGCCTGTGATCTTCCGCTGCACATACTCGATAAACAACTATTTCAGGAGTTCTGGAATAAATACAATCCCAAGGTGACGTTACCAAATCGCACAACGTTGTGTAACTATGTACCAACTGTAAGCGAAGATATTGTAAATAAGATCAAATGTGTATTAAGAAATACACGGCTGTGGTTATGTAAAAGAAGGATCTAGAATGGTCTGGAATATTCAAAAAAATTTCTGGATATGTAAGACACAGAATGGGTCAAGGAGCTCGGTACTGAATTGGAATTGTGGTAAAGACGAAATAAGTTGTAATTTCTAATATAACTAAGTCATTATTGTTAATTATTAATTAGTTAATAAAGTAGAGATTAAATCTGTTAGTGGGGACAATAAACACGTAATATTATTTAATAAAAACACAAAAAGACAAAGTTGTATGTCTGTTGTTGATGTTTTAAGTGTTTAAAATGATATTTAATGAATACGTTATGTTATAATTTTACATTTTATACAACTAGTACCAAACATTTAAGATAATCTATTTTCAGATTTTAACTAATGACTCAAAAATAAAAATCAGATATTTTTTTAATTAAAACAAATTGTTTATAAATAACACAGAACATGTGTTCCTGAAAAAAAATACATTCAACATCGCGGAGCACCCGGATGCTGTAGTTGCATCTTCTTTAACTCTATTTGTAGAACAAATACAAAGTTAAACAAAAATTCAAATTCCCTTTTCTATTTTTTAGATAACAGTTTGGGATATCAACCTTTGATAACCGCTTGTGTGCTTAGTGTATATAGATAGCTGTTTATACATATTTGCATAGAATCTGAAAAACGCGTATGGATAATCGTGGTTGGACAATAATTAAAAAGAAACGTGACTCCTTAAAATTTGATCACTATTGATCATCTATAAAATTAAAATTTCAAACATTTTCTTTTGTTCGGTAGACATACTCTGCTTATAAGAATACAATTGACAGATTTGTAGAAAATCAAAAATAAAATTATACAGGGTGATTAGCAGAGTGGTGATTTTTCATAATTTTTTTAAGACATCTGTCGAATGAAGCGATATCTGTAAGTAAGAATTGTCTTTCATTTAGATCTTGTATGATACCTTGGTAGACCATTGGAAAAAGCTAGACGTCTTAGAGTTAAAAATCATAAGTGGCCATCCGCCCTAAGTAATTTGGACCGGAAATTATTGAAAAATAATACTTTATGTTCATATATTAAATATTAATGCTGGTAAGACTAGTTTTGAACACGCTTTATATTAGCTTCACCTGTATGTATCTATGTATGTATATATCTATGTATATATCTATGTATGTATCTATCTATGTAACGGAATCTTTCAACGTAATTTTCACCAACCTCAAAACGTCTGATTAAATTGAAAATTTGCACACGTATTAAGGACCGATGACAATATAATAATTTGAATGCGTATCGACGCATTTCTCTTAAAATAAATTTCTAAGCGGATGTCAAAGTTGCGTGATCGGCGCATTCACCAAAATAACGGAATCTTTCAACACAATTTTCACGAACTTCAAGACGTCTGATTAAATTGAAAATTTGCACACGTATTAAGGACCGATGACAATACAATAATTTGAATACGTATCGACGCATTTCTCTTAAAAAAAAATTCTAAGCTGATGTCAAAGTTGTGTGATCGGCGCATTCGCCAAAATAACGGAATCTTTCAACATAATTTTCACGAACTTCAAGACGTCTGATTAAATTAAAAATTTGCACACGTATTAAGGACCAAGCTGATGTCAAAGTTGTGTGATTGGCGCATTCGCCAAAATAACGGAATCTTTCAACATAATTTTCACCAACTTCAAGACGTCTGATTAAATTGAAAATTTGCACACGTATTAAGGACCGATGACAATACAATAATTTGAATGCGTATCGACGCATTTCTCTTAACAAAAATGTTTCTAAGCGGATGTCAAAGTTGTGTGATCGGCGCATTCGCCAAAATATCGCATCCATGATAAGTTGGCAGAAAGCTAACCACTAATTGAATACCGTAACTCATACTATACTTGAAATACAAGATGAATTAGTTACCGATTTACGATAATAATGTTTTTTTTTAAAGCATTTAATTCTTTCGTCTTGTGAAAATATACAATTCAACAATAGCAATACAATAATTTGAAAAAAAAATCCGAAATAAATTCAAATCAATAAATTTTGAAAAAAAAATTTAATTAAGTAATTTCGAAAAAAATATCTTGAAGACTATTACATTTGTTCATGACTAAAAAATAAAAAAATAAATTATAGTTTAAAAAACTAAAAAAACACGCTTTAATAGCAAACCGAACTAAAAAAATAAAAAATAAGATTGAAGTGATTGACAAAAGAATTCATTTTATTGTAAAAAGCGTGGGGTGCTTTTTACTATATTTTTATGATAACTCTACTTTTATTAATAGCTACCAATAAGATATTTAAAACAAGTGATATCGTAGTTTCTTAAACTATAAATTATTTATATTTTATAACGTCTCCATAATTAATTATAATTACATTGGATAGTGTTGTGGTATAGGCACCAGTAAAGTGAATGTTAAGACCTCAGATATACAGCGTTCTCGGATATAAATCATATTCATAGTGTGCTAGTGAAATTTCCTCTGGATCGTAAATCAAACTATTAATTAGTGAACGTATAAAGGTTTAATAAACCCAGATAAATCGCTATTCGGGCACTGCGTCGAATACTTTGAAGCCTGTTTTAAAGTACTGGACGATAAGTTATGATCTCGTTGATTTCCAGAAAATTGTGTCCACAATGTTGGCATAGTCGGAAAATAATTAGATAATAATACTGCAGTAATGCAGAACAATTAGCAGACTATTTCCTTCACATTATAATAACCAATTAGATAAGATTTTGAAAATTTGGCCTAGTAAAAACACACTTCCTGGTTTGATAAATTAAAACATCAATTGCTTACAACGTGAAATTTTATTTTTCAGTAATTACAGCTAGCTCATAGGTATCAGAAAGGCTTATTTTTAATGCCAAAATATTACTCATTTCAAGCAAAGCTTTCATTTTCTTTGTACTCGTGTAAATATGGAATTTTGAAGTTGTGACATTGTGAAATTTTCAATAAATCCGCCATGAAAATGACAATTTAAATTGTTGAAATTATAGTTGTTAATATATATTTAAATAAAAACATGTGGCTTGTTATATTTGTGTTTTGAAAATAGTCTAAAAAAATATTGTCACGTGTTTACTATCCACACAAACACCTGAACTCGTAGAATCGTTGATTGAAAGTCCTGGTAACACTTTTTCACTACTTTATTAACTAATTAATAATTAACAACAATAGATTAATTAACTGTCTTAACTATAATCATAATTAGACACTTTTAAATCTCTATCTTATTTCTTCTTTACTTGTTCACTTTCAACTTAAGACTGAGCTCTCAGTCCACCATTCGCCTTATTTGTACATCCATTCGCGTGGTCTGGAACATTCCGGAACATTTCCGGCCGTTCTTGTAAAATTCTAGTTCCATCTATTCAGTTTACACAGTCCAGAGGCGTAACAATATAATGCCTGTTTCGTACAATAAAAAATGGGCTGAAAATTCAGCATTCAAAGCATTCTTGTTTTTAAAAAACCGCATACGTTTATTTTGATTATTATTTTGTCAGAAAAAAGTGCCCTCGACTATGTCTCGGGACACTTTTTGTCATGCCCACCTGTCCTTTCACTCACGGAGAAACACATTTTCATCCAATACGCACTTTAAGTAAATAAAATGATACCGAAAGAACTTTGTAAAGTATAATATAAATGTATCATGCCGACATGTTTTGCCTGGAATAACATTTAAAACAGCAAAAACAATAGAATATGCCAAGTCGCTTTTGCATCGGTAACGTAATCGCAAACGTTCGCAAACGATGGTAAATAGTATATTAAACATCAAGTTTAGAAAAGCAAAGTTTTACTAAACGAATATAGCTTTTGAGTACGAGCGAGCACAGCGAGCGAGTAACTTAAAAACCATATTAGTTTAGTAAAACTGCTTTTCTTACGAGGTTTGTTTATACTATTTTTCGCATTTTGTATTAGTAATTATAAGCAAATAATCATAGATATAAAAGCATTACAAAAGTTAGAAATTTAAAAAATTTCATAGTAGGTACCCTGTGTAGGATTTCCGTAACCTAGTAACCTGACACGGCTTTGTTTATTTACATAACAACAGTTAACAAGTTTCATTTTTTGGAGTCGAATTGAGCTTAAGTTACATATTAATTACAAAAATGAGTCTTGCTACTGAAAACAATTTAGAAAATTGTTCTCGATATTTTAAATGTCGCTCGAGAAGCGTCTTCTGGCTTACTTCCTTTAAAATGCGAGGAAAAATATGAGAAGGTATATGAAATATTTTGTAATTGGAGGATGACAAAAAAACGCACTAAAAAACTGATGAAAGTGTAATGCTAGCGTATTTTTTTGAGAAGGTAAACTATTTTTTATACATATTTTAGCGTTTTTCATAAAATGTCTCATTATTTTCGGCAAAAGCTCTTAAGGCATCCAGTTTATGGTCTACATATTCCATGTTGAAAAGTACTATACAAATAAACGAAAATGTGGATATCACAACACAAAAAGCTATTTGCCTTTTTAAATCGTCAAAATGACACACACGAAGAAAAGAAACCAAAAGTTTTGACTCTGGAAAACGTTAATATGTTTTTAAAAGAGGCTCCAGACGGTAAGTTCTTATTAATGAGAGTGGTACTAATATTTGGTTTAAATGGGGCATGTCGGCGTGCAGAATTGTGCAGCTTAACTGTTAAAGATATAGAGGACACGGGGAAAATTTTGGTTACAACTTTACATGATACCAAAACCAAAAAGGAACGTGTATTTACCGTAGGATCAGAGTGCAACGGATATGAAATTTATCATAAGTAATCACGATTGAGACCCAAACAAGAAAACACGATAGATTTTTCATTTACTATAATCACGGTAAGTGCACAATACAACCACTTGGCATCAACAGTTTTGCAAAAATTACCCAAAAAGTTGCAGAATATTTAAAACTCCCAGATGTATCCAGTTACACGGGCCATTGCTTGAGGAGGACGTCTGCCACCTTCCTCGCTGACAATCAAACACTTAAAGGCATGGAGGATGGCAGTAAACTAGTGTGTCTGAAGAGAATATCGAGGAAAGCATCGACAATAAGTTGAAAATTTCAAAAAGTGTATTTCATCAGCAAGAACTAGTGGCACCTCAAGATCATTCAGGGACGCAGATGGAGAATCATAATAGTTTTCAGGAAGAACAAACAGAATTGAATAAATTTGGTGTTGTTAAGTTTTCAAATTTGAATAATTGTACGTGACATTTCTATGTGCCACTTTAATAGACGATTTTGAATTTATCGGCCAAAATGCAAAAAAAGAATTTTTTTTTTGGTTTTTTATTACATAATTTCAGGATGAATAATTTACTAAATTTTATACATAACATTTTAATATATATATACAGGGTGTCTCACCAGGAACAGCATCGATCGATATAGTAAAAAGTACGCACCAGAAAATTTTTAAATTTAGGGAGCTACTACGGCAGTGTGGCCAATCCAACTAAAATAACTACAATTCCGATTATACCGGAAGTCGATATCAACTTGCTTATTATAAATGGAACACCCCATATATTTTAGGGTTTTAGGAAAGAGCATAAAACTCTGAGTCAAAAACATGTAGGACACCCGAGAGGACATCATATGCCTAAACCCAGCCGCTTCAGAGATATTTAACATTTTAAAAAATGTTGACAGGTGTAATGGTTTACAATAAATAACCTTTATAACTTTCTTCGTGTAAAAGATACTCATTTGCTTTTTGGCATGCAGAAAGACCATAAGGTGAGCTACGTTCTACAGTTTAAGGAAATTCAATAATAGTGTTCTACTTTTGACGTTACATTTTGTAAACTACAAACCTTTCCTATGGCCTCCTCGCTCTCCCGATAATAAACAATAAACAAATTCAAAAAGTCTTCGTGGGTGTAATTTAAAAAGCGGTGGCATTTTTTGACAGGAGAATGACTGACATTACTGATTGTTTCTAATCATCGCTAATTTGATAACATTTTTACTAAAAATTCTTGAATTTCTAAGAAAATCGCAAATTTTTTAAAAAAGTTGTAGCCTAAACCCCCACAATGCTTATATCAGAAAAAAAAGGAATTTAATTATACATAAGTTGATGTAAAAAAGTACAAGGTGTTCTATTTGACAAGCAAGTTTTCGCGGTTTGAAGTTTACAAAATGTAACGTCAAAAATGGAACACTTGGTATACTATTATTGAATTTCCTTAAACTGTGGAGCGTAGCGCACCTTATGGTCTTTCTGCATGCCAAAAAGCAAATAAGTATCTTTTACATGAAGAAAGTTATAAAGGTTATTGTAAAGCAATACATGTCAAATTTTTTTTTAAATATCAAATATCTCTGAAACGGCTGGGTTTAGGCATAGGGTGTCCTACATGTTTTTGACTTAGAATTTTATGCTATTTTCGAAAACCCTAAAATATATAGGGTATTTCATTTAAAATAAGTAAGTATCGACTTCCGATATAACCGGAACTGCCAAATGCTTGTAATTATTTTAATTGGAATGACCACACTGCCATTAGTAATTCCCTAATTTTAAAAATTTTTCTGGTGCGTACTTTTCCCGACATCAATCGATGCAGTTGCTGGTGAGACACCCTGTATAAAGCCGCCATATTATAATTTCTAAATTTTACTTGTCGGATTGTTTACATAAAAACATTTTTGTTTATGTTAATTTTTTTATTTTCGATATTAATGATATAATGGAATGACTTTTGTATGTTTGTATTAAATACGCACGGAAAATATATGTGTTCATAAAAGCTACACAGTAAAGGTCGATTTTAAGGATACCGGAACTAGGAACTTCTACCTATAAACCTGCCGGAAATCCGATTTATCTAGGTATTTTGGCCACAAGCCGGAATTTCTGCTAACTGGAATTAGCAGGCTTAACATTAAATATTAAACGATTACAAAACCCTAATATTAACACAGTTTGACACTTTAAGCATTCTTGTTCCTGTTGTAAATAAACATTAATCTTCTGTCTTACCTACACAGAGAAATTGGTTTATTTGAAATTACAATTTATTTTTTTATGTATCTGAGGCACGAATTATAAATATTTACAAGTAAGTTATCTTTAATCATCATCATTATTGGATTAATGAAACCTAGAACTTAAAATTGCAATCAAAAATTAAGATAGATTTGAAATAAATATGTATCGTCTGACATATGATGAGATGATGCATAAACATCAAATCATTGATCCCTTTTCTATAAAAATAATCCAATTATAGAAGCCCATATTTAAATTTTAAGGGAACATGTAGCCACATTTATTGAATAAAATGTGAATTGAATAAAATATGTTTCCAACAAGATAACATGACGCTTCTATTCGTAATTCTCTAAAACTGCAAACTACCTAAGCAATGAGATTGCAGTTAGTTGATTAGATTGCACATAAAGCAATCTCTTGATAACTCGAGTGTTCAGGATTTTACATCTTTGAAAGTTGTTTCGGTATCTGATTCTCACTAGAAAGTTTTTATCTTTTGAGAAAATGTTCACACATAAAGTTGCCTGCCTTATCTAGCCATATCCAGCCATCTAGCCATATCTCGAAAAGATGGCGAAAGCGATGTTAAAAGAAACTTTTGACCATTCAATTTGTGTATTTTAATCTCCATCAATCTGGTACACACTGTGTAATGGAGGTATAAAGAAATGATCCGATTAATATAGGTAATTTTAATTACTTCTCATGAAACTGCCGCCATTGAAAGAGTCAGTTACCTCCCCACCAGTTACTTTTCAATCAGCGCTTCGCTGCCACACAATTTTACGGCTAACACACCCTTACGTAATAAGTAAATAAGGTTACATGAGGGGAAGATTGGCACTCCCTTCCCCATTTCACATTAAATTTTCGAAATTCTTGCACAAATAGCCTATAGCAAGCATAGTTTGACACAACCACTCAAAAAGTTTGCACATTTACATGGGTGGTGGTCATATAAAGGTTACCATTTTGTCTTTCAGCCCCTTCACGCTCTATTTGTTTAAAAATTAGGAACGCGATTAACATTAAGAAATCGACTTTTTAACAGATAATGGGGAGATTGACGGAGTGTATCGGCTTTCGTCGTCAGCGCCGCCCACTCTGATCGTAGTAGTCGTTACCCAAAGCAAAAAAAAGTCAGAGTTCCGGCCGTGCAATTCAATACCCTTGGCAGTCTATCCGTTAGCTATCTACAGTGCATTTCAATGAAAATTATCCATCCTAAATTAATTTGGATATATTGATTTTTGCAAAGAACCCAAAAGACGTCAAAAAGAGAAAAGGGGACACATTTTCTTACAAATAGACGTAGGATTAGCTCCACCCCTCACCCCCAGAGCCAACCCTACATTTTTTTAAATGGAACGCGCCATATTTGTTCAAATCATTAGTTTCTCCTCGAAGAGCTCATTACAAAAATATATAATTTGTGGGGTCTAAAGTAAATAGTTTGGGAGCTATATATTATTTTAAAATAAAAATATCTGATGTGGCCAGCACATAACTTTCTTATACCAGTATGTATCATCCTGATCTAAAAAAATCATTCTAATTAATTCTTCATTTACCTCAATTAAATTATAATAGCGTACCTTGAACTGTTCCATTAAAGTTTTTTAAATAATTAATTATCAGTGTCATTCGATAATTCATGTCATATATTTTAATAATTTTTGTTGTTGACATTGACATTTTTGTAACTAAATTAAACCTTTCAAATGTCAAACTGTTAAATTTATCCTAATCCCATTTTATGAAGCCAAATGTGTAAAATATTTCAGTTTACATTAGCTTTATTTAAGTACTTGAAATAGCTATTTGTGTATTAGAGCGCAAAGTGATATGTTGTCGCTCTGAGCGAGAACTTTGACGCGCGACGCGTAGCGCAGAGCGGCTATCTCGTGAGAGCGGCAATGTCACTTCGCATTCGAATTACACACAGGATTCTTTCTACAACCGGTGTTTTTTATATAAAAATGTTTGGTAAAAATTAATAATTATTGAAAACCTTAAATTTGACAGTTCAGATTTCAAAATGTGAACATCAATTTGCGCTACACATGTCTTTGTAGAAATTATTATGGTTTCCATGGTAACTAAGCGTCGCTCGCTCCTCGGAAAAGTGCAATTTTGCGCTTTCTTTTTGAAGCACAAAGTTGCACTTTTCGCTCGGTTGTAGAAAAAATATATAGTAGGCGTGATTTATAATCTTTCATCAAGAATATATTTTTCTGTAAAGTCAGAAATACAAAAAAGTTTGGGTCCCGTGGACTCCCTTCAGCTGGCCAATTTTGTTCATCATCGATTTTTTCATTGTCTTTGGCCTTTAGAACAATTGTACCAAATTTGAAAACTTTGTCTCAAAAACTGTGGCTGCTGTCGCGATACTGCAGACATGCGGACAGATTTTTTTCATAAAGTTATGTTTTTTTATTATACTTCATCGAAATTCGTCCACAAATGCAATAAAATTTTTTAAACTTTTTCCCGAAATTGTAACTTTTCTCTTCTTTCATTCATTATGTCTCTTCACATTCACCAAATTTAATGTGTCACCTAATATGCTGTTGACAACCTTAACTACCAAATTTGGAAAGTCTCCCATTAGTATTTTTTGAGGTATCGCAGATACACACATACACACACATTCACATACACACATCCACACACACGCACCGACAGACATCATTCGGAAAATAGTTAGAATGGATTTAGGTGGGTTCAAAATGTATATATCAATCAAAATCTCGAGGTCGAAAAAAATCACGTTTACTATACTTTCTTATATTAGGTATAAGAAAATAAAAAAGGTTTAGAGTAATAAACGATTCAATACCAAATATTACTTTATTAGGTGTTCAAATTGACTTTCATTGTCCTCCATGCAATGATAGGGTCACGTTTCAAATGTCTCTCTGACATTATGATAAACTTGTGGCGGTAAATGTTGACATTCTTAAACAATCCTTTGTTGTAAATCATCTAGCGAGTCTGGTTGAGTTGCATAGACTTTCGTCATTAGATAACCCATAAGAAAATTCTAAAGGAGTCAAATCTGGTGACTTAAGTGGCCACTCCATCATTGCCTGTTCTACCTATCCAACGACCAGGAAATGTATCATTAAAAAATTGACGGACAGTAACAGCAAACTGTGGGGGTGCTTCATCTTGTAGAAATGCAAGAGATTTTCAGAAAAGTCTCATTGTTTTCTATTATTTGGGTAATTTGTTGATCAACAGTTTCTCAGGGCCAGTTGTGCCGATGTAGTTCAGTCAAAGCTCAGTTGAACTTAGTTTAAAATCCAAGGATACCATTTGTTGACACAATCGTAACCTTGGATTTTAAAACAAGTTCAACTGAGCTTTAATTGAACCACATTGGTACAAATGGCCCTAAGTAATTCCAAATATGACTCGCTATTTAAGTTTCCCTCAATAAAAAAAGGTTCCAACAATATGATCTCCTAGGATACCACAACAAACATTCAGTTTTTGAGGTCTTTGAGTATGAAATTCGCGCATTACATGTGGATCACTCTCAGCCCAATATCTGCAATTGTGTCTATTGACTAGTCCATTGATAGAAACTGTAGATTCATCGGAGAAACAAATGTTGTACAAAAGATTTGGAGGGTGAATTGCAACTTGCACTCATTACTTCACAAAACTCCAGACGACGCACGGTCAGGATCATCCTCGTACTAATTTTATTTTGTATGGATGAAATTTATGTTTATGCAATATTCTAAAAACACTGCTCTATGAAACACCTGTTGCTCTAGATAATTGTGATAAAGATTACTGATCCTCTAAAGTAACTGCTCCTAAAACTGTAACTTCGATAGCTTCATCATTAACCACTCGTGTTTCCATAAATTTCTCCATCAATTCAATTACGTACTTATCTATTGTATTTTTTCCGGGAAGAGTAGTATTAAAAATTCTAGCAGCAGTCCTTGCCGAATTATTTGTTTCCATAGTAGAAGTCTACGATTTCAATTCTCTATTGCGAGTGTACACCGTTTTAAAAATAATTGTAATAGTAACGATAAATAGTTAAGAAACTAAGTATTATTCTACACTACATTCATTCAATGAATTCACTCGTTAAAGAATCTCAAAGAAATACGCCTTATTCATAAAAATGAGTAGTTTTTCTTTAGCAAAAAAAATTCTTCTTGTCAGTATTTAAGTATTCTTTTATTAAATTTGTTTGGTGTGGGGTAATTTGCTCGAAAAATCTAGGTGAATGGATTCAAATAAATTTAATCTGTAGCTCCCAAACTGTTCACCTTAGACCCCACAAATTATACATTTTTGTAATGGGCTCTTCGAGGATAAACTAATGACCTGAAAAAATATGGGGTGTTCCATTTAAAAAAAATGGAGGGTGGCTCTGAGGGTGGATAGTTTTCATGGAAATGTACTGTATTTTGTACATATATAGTATTTATCAGCCTCAACACTACGCCAATGACTGCCTGCTGTATTTAAATGGTGTTAATAAATCACCCTAATTGACAATTGACTT
>JANEYF010002041.1:0-5000 GCA_029963845.1 Rhamnusium bicolor | reverse complement strand
TATTAATCAAAAGCAAATATGGCATTTGAACAAAAGCCAATGTTGTGGAAGTAACTACTAGTTTTTAATAATCATATATCTTCAAAGAAATAGTTAGATAATCGAAAACTAAAAAGAAAAATCGAACAGAATAAATAACTTTGTTGTGATCTTACAAAACTAATTTACATACTAGATTTAGAAGGATTCATAATATATAAAATTTAAAATTATTTTTCGACTAATTTTTATAATTTAAATGAGTGATCTGGTGAAGGAGAAAGGGAATTTCAGACATAAAAAGTTAAAGTAGATTTGATAGATTTCGTTGTCCCAGTAACATGCTAATTTAACAATCTGTCTCATTTACGGTTGATTCCGTCATACTGGCAAAATGGCGATAAGAAACGGTTTGCTTGTAAAATTTTGTTTCCAGCACATTTTATAAAATTAATCCTTATCAAACATGAAGAGGAACATCGATCCCCTGTACAAACCACGTCTTCAGTTATATACAGCGTGTTTCAGTTTTCATGGACTATATCTTAACTATCTATATTTGTATAATTTACCAAAGCATATCTTTTCACATATTCTAATCAAGTTTAAATCGATACAAAATCGCAAAAAATACCAGAGACCCACGCCCTCTTTTTACCTCCCAAGGCTAAAAAACGGCCATACACTGACAAAGTGAATAAATATATCAGTGAATTCCCGGATTTATTTTACAGTGGTGCTATAATAATTTGTTTGTTGTGCGAGACTGACCTGATGTGCTGAGAAAACATGATTGTAAACGTCACGTAAATTCTGTGCAACATAAAACTAAATAAATGGCGTGCCTCGACAACACAGTTTATGTTCGATTTACTCTTAATGCTGATTGCCTGTGATGGTCCGCTGCACATACTCGATAAACAACCATTTCAGGAGTTCTAGAATAAATACAATCCCAAGGTGACGTTACCAAGTCGCACAACGTTGCGTAACTATGTACCACCTGTAAGCGAAGACATTGTAAATAAGATCAAATATGTACTAAAAAATACACGGCTGTGGTTATGTGTTGATAAGACGACAGATTGCAAAAAACAATTATTGTAAATGTTATAGTACGTGTACTGGACCCTCTTAAACTAATATTTCCACTGTTACTAGCTAGCAAAAGACTAACTGAGTGTACTGGCCAAACAATTACGCGGGTGGTGCTGGACACGTTAGAAAAATTTAACCTGTCAATAAGTTAAGTGTTGATGTTTGTGACCTATGGTGCCGCAACAATGCATTTAGTAGGCCGTTCTCTTCAAGAACACGAATGTAGTACATGTTACGTGTAAAGTGCATGCTTTACATCTTGTAGCAGAAACTATTCGAAAAGGTTTTTCAGAGGTAGATGCATTAATAGCAAATACCAAAAAAGTGTTTCTTAAATCTCCTAAATGTCTTCGCGCATTTCATAGCAAGTGTCCCGGTATTTCAGAACCACCACAGCCAATTCTTACAGGTTAGGGAATATAGTTGGAGGCAGCATTTTATTATGCTGAATATTTACAACAAATAAAAGCTCTAATACTAAATTCAATCCAGACGAGGTTGCAGCTATTAAGGAAAGCCAGACAAAATTTGAAGATGTTTCTGTTGAAACAGTTTTAAAAATAATTCACAAGAACTATAAAGAATTACATGACACCATACAAATCTTACAAAACAGTGCGTTGTCGTTAGCGGAGTCACTGCAAATAGTGGACTTAGTAAATCGACTGCTAGACTCTATAGGTGACGCAAAAATGAGCCCGTTGGAGAAAAGTTCGCACGCGTGTTAGAGCAAGACCGTGCCTAAAGTCACAGACTACTTATATATATTTATTCTTTTGCATAAGAATAACAACACTTGTTTTCATATTATTTGGCACTTCGCCAGAATTTAAAGAAACGTTGATTATATTTAACACAACATGCCCACATACCTCAAAAATTGCTTTTAATATTTTAACGTTTAATATTTTGTCAGCACACCCTCTATCTTTTAAAAACTTTACAATTGTTTTCAAACTATTAAATGTTAGTAATTCAAATGTCTCGAACTTTGATTAATTGTGTTCTGCATTATTACTGTCTAAATATGGAACGGCATTTGGTATACTTTGAATTATTTGTATAATACTATCAACAAAATATGCATTAAAAGCGTTGACTATGTTTTCTGTTCCACTTACAATACCTGATGGAAATTGAATTTCACTTGGAATACTATTTTTTTCTTTATGATTCACCAGTGTTTTCAATGATAACCACATTTTTTTACTATCACCATTATCAATGAAGCCGTTTTCGACAAGATCGTCGCCCATGGTTATACACTTTTTAATTCTTCTTCTATTATTTTTTTGCGACTCGTCTTAACTCTTGTGGATTATATCATGACAAGTTGCCGAATTCTGTTACAAAGTTTTTCCTGTCTTTACGGCCTCGTTTTATAGATTTTATTTTTAATGGTTCCCCAGAAATAATAATCCGTTGGCGTAATATCTGGAGACCTCGGAAACCATTCGATAAGAGGACTGACTGTTCGCTCTATCTATTTCAGGGAAAAGCGTTCGTTCAACCATGCTGGTATACATTGGGCGTTGTGCATGGACGCCCCATCCTATTTAAAGTACATCATACCTTATCGCAATGGGTAATGTTCAATTGCATGTAAATATTGTTAATTAAAAATTTTTAAAATTTTTCAGCGTTAAGATTATTGAAAAAAAAAAAGTTCAATAATTCTATCATTTAAAATGCCACACTATACATTAACTTTTTGTGAGTATTACGTTTGCAATTAATTTATCCAATGTGGGTTTTCTTTTGTCTCAATAACGAGAATTTTATGAATACATGACACCATTTGGTTAAAAAGTTTGGTTCCATAAATAATTGCCTTTCGCCCATTAAAAATATTCCAAGACTTGCTGGTTCGAGGATGGGCACGACAAACGTCGCATTGTTTCATCATGAGGATATCTTCAGTTATCCTGACCTGGTCTTGTTTTCAAAACATTTCCGGTCTTGTTAAAAAGTTTATTTGACCGATTGTTCCATAATACGATTCGGATGCCCCGTGTTAAATTCTGCAGTTCGTCTCTATTAGAGCGTGCATTGTTATCACTTAATGTACTTATTTCTACTTTGTTCCTAACATTTAATGTTGCTCTGCCATAGTTTATTACCAAGAAGAATATGTTGATGTTTTTAATGACATTATATTGCGATATTTCCAAGGTATCTTGGCTAAAATAACAAAACAAAATATTTGAAAATTACTCGATTAAATTTCTGAACGAAACTCTGTTACTGTATAGAGGTACTTTTTGATTCTGAACAAATTTTCTCAATAACTTTATCAGACTATGTCAAACACGAACCAAAATACCGAAATATCGAATTTTCTTGTGATTACTGATATATTGATTTAAACTTGGATTATGTGAAAAAATGCGTTTTGGGAAGTTGATCAAACACAAGGGAGTAAGGTATGTAATTATTTAATGCTGAAATTTTCTATTCTTGGTTTTCATGACATTATCATTGCCATTATTATGATTTGCATTTTGACTCTCAAATTTTATTTTGAATATATTCACTTGATTAATTTGAATTTGTTAGGAAATAACAAATCTAGATACATATTGTGCTAATTTAAGAAGGGATGTGGAGTAACATGCGGTTGTGGGAAATGTGGCTTAAACTCGTCCACTATTTATGAATTTTGGAGTGAAAGAAAATCAATGTACAAAAAAGCAAAAATGATGAAGCCCACGACGATGGTTGATTCGCATGTAGGAAAACAGATTTCCAACGAAAATGATTAACAAGTCACTTTATTCAAAGAATAGAGATCATAAATCAAAAGATCTTCTGCTGATCACGGTGAAGCACTTCCGCAGCATTAAAGTGAAAAAAATGACACTATTCATAATATTTTTTGCATTAAGTGATTTCCAAGCTTTCAAATATATTCAGCTGTGTAGTATTTGTTACATTCTTTATTAATCTTAAATCACTAACATCTGTTTTATGATTCTCAAACGCTTGTTGAGTAATACTAGACTTATCTGTTCTATCATATTTGAGATGGGCCATATGCTCTTAGATTCTAATTTGAATCGATTGTCTAGTTTGTCCAACATACTTTTGATTACAGTCCTTACAGCTAAAAATCCCCGACTTTTTTGTTTGTTTCAATTTTGTCTTTTAGATTGTCTAAAAGTTGTTGTAGTTTCTTTCCCGATGAATGCACCACTATATCTTTAAAAATCGTACCAATACCACGGGTGAGTCAAGGATCGAATGGAATCGATACAAATTTTGGATTTTCTCTTTCATTCTGAATAGTCAAGGAATTTCGAGGTAACTTTAAATTTTCGTTTCCTGATTATTTTATCAACAGTAAAAGCACAAGAGCTTTTTTTTTATCGGACAAATTTCTCTTTGTAACGAAATAATTTTGCCAATAAGTAATTTTATAAGAAAAACTGACATGAAAAAATCACGAGACCGCAGGTCGAGTGATTTTTTGTCAAATGTCAGTTTTTCGGGAGCAAAATTACTGATTGGCAAAATTTTGAGTTAAAAAAGAAATTTATCCATAAAAGAAAAGCTCGAGTGTTTTTTGGCAAGATAAATTAACGACAGAATATGTGAACGAACAACAACAATAATTATCTTTATTTATACAATTATTTAAAGGAACAGTTATTAAAAATACAGCTGTTATAAATTGTTATATATTTTTATCGGTGATAAAAAACGATACACCTTTTTTTATCGCTGTCAAAGTGACAAAAATGTGCTGTCAGATAGACTTTTCATATAGGAGTTAATTTATCAATAAAAATAACGGCTGCGATTCTTGAGCTCATACGAAAATGAAACGTATACGTGATTTCATCGCATGTAAAGATCGTCTTCGAACTATAAATGGTATTCTTGAGCTCCATTCGAAGTACATTTCGAATGCGTTAATAAAGTTC